>RJWT010009208.1:0-25375 GCA_004365215.1 Cuniculus paca
CTTCCCTTCCCTTCCCTTCCCTTCCCTTCCCTTCCCTTCCCTTCCCTTCCCTTCCCTTCCCTTCCCTTCCCTTCCCTTCCCTTCCCTTCCCTTCCTTTCCTTTCCCTTCCCTTTCCTTCCCTTTTCTTCCTTTTCTTCGTTTCTTCTCCTTCCCCCTTCCCCTATTCCCCTCCCATCTCCTTAATCCCCTTTCCTTTTCCAAAACTGAGCCTTTCACGCTGAACCACATCATCAACCTTTTTTTTTGAGACAAGGTCTTGCTAAGTTGCCCAGCCTGGGTTTAAATCTGCTACCCTCCTGCCTCAGCCTCCCAGAGTGCTGGGATCACAGACATGCACCACTAAGCCTGGCTAAAAATGTTTTTAAAGCTGCCCTGAGCCAAAGTAGAGCCTCAAGATTTATTGCCTCTTCTGTTCCATCCACATCAGTTTCTGGGGTCAGAAGCCTCTCACAGTAGCCTCAGCTGCTCCCTATGTCATGTGAAATTAAAGGGTAACCTTTTTTATATATTTGTTTTCTGCTAAACAAGAACATCCATCTGTCTCTAGTGATAAGGATGGCCATTTTCCCCGCTTTTTCTTCTAACAGAAATAAGGAAAATATTTTAAAGATTATTTATTTCTCATTCCCCTTTCTGAAGACCTAATACCTTAGTTTCCTATAACCTGCTGTAAAATTTATTAGGTAAAGAGCAGAGTACAAATTTTGACCTCTCTTCTCCAACATGTCTCATCCACAAGACTATAAATTTCACTTGGGGTGGACGAGAATGAATAGTCTAATCCCATTCCCTGCTCTGATCTTTCCTTAAGTAATTTTCTTGGAAACTGATTAAGCTATGGCAACACTGAAAAGCAAACCTCAGAACAACTCCCAGAGCAGCAGCAAAACAGCTGCTTCTGTCAGAGATTAATTTCCAAGATTTCATCAGGAAGGTTCCCCCAGGGGGAACAGACCGCACAAAGCCCCATTGATCTGACTCGGAGGAAGTCAGCGCTTTCCCTGTGCTCCTGGCGCTGGGCTGAAAAGACAGGCATTCTTCATTCCAGAAGGCAAGTGTCTGAGGATGAGCGCAAGACTGTCCCGCCCGCTCTCCCCAGCCCTGCTGAGTGGCAGCCTGGTGATTGATGCTACCTTCCGCAGGTGGTTCTGAGGATTGCACTGGAAGGGACGGCAGGTGGCTCTCGGTGCCTGGCACAGCACTGGTGCTCAGCACGTGTTCATTTTCTTCCCTCGCCACATTCATCACCCTGCTTTCAGCGAAGGACGGGGCTTCCAGCACCCATGGACAATGAATGGAGATAACCCTGGCCTCCACTGCTCCACTGCTTGAGTGGCAACTCTGTCCTGGCTTTCGTGTCCTCCATCGCTGCCGAGGGAGCTGCTGAAGCCCTGTCAGAGGAACATTGTGGCCTCAGGGGGGCCTAGGTGACATCCCTGCCTCCTTCTCCTTTGTCCTCTGCCTTGGGACTGCAGGGCTCAGAGCCAAGGTTTCCTGTGGGCTGAGCGTTGTCCTTGGAGGTCCCCACGACTTCATTGTGCTTCCAGACAGTAATCATCATGTAGGAAGTGATTCCTGTGAGAAGACCACTCCTGGACTGAATTCTTAGAACATTTCTCCAGCCATTCTCAAAGCTGGCCTTTCACCCTTTCTATCTGCTTCCACTCCCAGGTTTTCTCTAAGGGCCTTCAGGAGCAATCTCCAGTTCACACTGCCTCAGTGCCCATAGCAGTTTTGCCTGTTGTACAGTGGCCTTGCCACTGTGTGCCTCACATTCCCAACCAGAAGGGCAACTTCTTGGGGCAGAAGTTGCCTAATGCATATTTGAGTTGACAATGATGGGTGCAGGCCTGGCCTATCTCAGAGGCTCTGTCAATAATTGTTAAATCCGTTTCTGGGTACATGAGGGGAAGATGCCAAGGCCCATACTCAGTCCATTTTCTCCTGACCCAGCAGGGAACTGAGCTTTTCTCCTTGTCCTTCTCCTCTGGTCCCAAATGATGGAGAGGTATCAGGGCAGCTGCTTCTGCAGCCCAGGGAACCACGCACCTCCACCTTTGTGCCCAGCTGTGGCACGGAGCCCATCTCTCTGGTCAAACCCCAGTTGGTTCCCTTGGGAGCAGCAGATCTACCCCTTTCCCAGATGTGAACAGATCGACCCCAGGGCCACAGTCCTGCCTCCTGATTCTGTATCACATACGAACGTTTTACTAACTCCTTACTCTTTTTGCATACTTTTTCTCATTTTTGAAAACTACTTTGATTTTCTAAAGTAGAGAAAATCATAGATTTTTTTTAAAGAGAACTCTGTTCAGAAAAGAGAGGCCTTAAAGTGGGAACTTAACAGCACTACACAGCCATATGTAGTTCAGATCCCTGTGCTTCTCAAAAACAATCAATGTTCAATTTCAGTAAATCTCCAAATCCACAATTAAGCACATACAACTCTGCATATTTCCTCTGTGTAACTGAAAGTCTTCATGTTATCACTAGGGTTTTCCCCCCAACACGAAGACTGACTCTTCAAATGAGATGAATCAAGTGTGTATGTGTGTGTGTGTGTGTTGGGCACGGGGGTGGGGGGGTGGTTAATTAAATTCAGTAATTTAGCACTGAGGAGAAAGGGCAGAGTAAGGAGACAGGGAAGAAAGCAGTCTGAACCCCTGCTTCTTCATCTGTGCAGTTGGGTGAGACAACACAAAACGACTCTTTCCTAAGAGACAGAGCCTCTGTGGCTCTCCTGTGTATCTTGTTTATGTAAAAGGCACTGTATAAGGCCTCACCCTGTCACCCTGTCAATTTAATGTCCCTGGGCGCTTTCCTCTGGACAGCTGCTCTTCCTTTTTCCACCACAGAGGGGAGTTTTGGGATTCTGTTGAGGTATAGACTAGTGTTCCTTCACAAAATGGACAAAAAGAAGCAGAACAGCTTCAGCTACACGAAACATCACCTGAGTCATTTCAGAATTGTCTTGCTTACTTTTCTCTCCTTGCTGAGACAAAATACCCAGCACCCAAAATTAAAGAGGGAAAGGTTTACTTAGCTCACAGTTCGTGGGGGTTTCAGTCCATAATCAGCTGGCTCCAAGGCAGGATAGCAGTGGGGCAACCATTCATGGCAGCAGAAAACAGCAAAAGCAGCAAGAGCAAAAAGGGAGGAGTGCAGGCAGACTCTTTCTGTCCTTTATAATGTATGTAGACTGCCTGTCCCGGGCTGGGTACAGCACTCACACCTATAATCCCTGCATTGGACCATGAATCAAGCACAAAGTCTAGAATCCCACCTCCGAAAAGCACCTCCATGACTGCATGAGGCTTTGGAGGGACATCCAGACCCACACCATAACAAGATTGATTTCATAATAAATGCTTATAGAAAAAGATGAAAAGGAAACTTTCCCCCAGCTTCTTTTAATGATGTTATACAGGTTTCCTTTATGGTGAACCTTAGAAGCAAAAGCATCTACTTCAATTGGGAGATAATGTTTAAGCAAAATGTTGTCCTGTAACACTTTCTTGGGGAAAGAGAGGAGGTCAGTGGAGAGAATTTGCAAATGTACCCAGTGCCATTACATTCAGTGGGCCAGGTGTGAGTGACCCCCATTTCAGGAGGGCACTCTCATAATTCAACCTGTGGGATTTTAAATAGTTTATTGGGCTTATCTAAAATACCCGTGTCTAATTTGCAGGAAGTAATATTTACGGATTCATTTGTATTTTAAGGAAATTAAATCTTTAAAAATATTTTTGTTTTACAGTAACTTTTTTCTTTTTTTGAGGGAGCAGTACTAAGGATTGAGTGCAAAGCCTTGGCACTGAGCTACATCCCTAGCTTCAAACCACCTCCCCACTTCCGTATTTTTTTTTTAATTTTTCAGATAAAGTCTGGCTAAATTGCCTACGCAGGGCTTGAACTTGCCATCTTCCTGCCTCACTCAACCTCTCAGAGTGCAGGGATTACAGGCATGCACCACCACACCTGACTGAGATTTACATTCTTAAATGTCAGAATTTGTTGTTTCTGAATATTTAACGTATGCTTATATAGTATTTGGTTGCTCATTAATAGAAAAAACCCTTCGTGTTTTGCGTAGTTTAATCTATATAAACAATTTAATTAAACTATGGCAACAGAATGAAATTATAAAGTTGGCCTCTTAGAGATATAGAACATCTCTTATTGATAAAATCTGATTGTCTTCAGAGATGCTCTTGAATAGCCTACTTTTAAGGTTAAACATTGCCCTTTCTTCTCTTACCTATTTATGGCTAATATCAATTTTGCTTTGGACTCCTTTCAAAGACATCTGTAATTTTGATGTCGTTTTCTTTTTAAGATTACCTTTTGGACCCTCGCGTTCATCCTGTCCCACGCCGACATCCACAAGACCATCATGGAAGGCATCGCTTCTGTGCTGGGTGGAGCAGGTACTGAACCTGTGTGACTGCAGCACAGAGGACACATCTGAGAATCCATGCTTGTCGCATGGATTTGTGTGCTCTTCGGGTCTTGAGTATTCCCCGGGGCTCCTGTTTTAATGTTGTTGTCCCCAAAGCGGCACTGTTTGGAGGTGGTGGAGCCTTTATGGTGACCTAGTGGGAGGTCCTTAGTCACGGAGAGCTATCGTCCTGAAGGGCTGGTGGGACCTGGTCTCTTGTTTTTCCCCTTCTGCTTTCCACCCTGTGGTGTACAGTTCACACTGCCACACATTCCACCATTGTCCTCTGCACCCTCAGAGCACACAGGCGGTGGGTCTGTCCAGTCTTGGTCTGGAACCCCCAGTATTGTGAGCTGAAATAAATGTGTTTATATATTATAAGTTAATTCTCACAGATATTTTGTTATAGAAACAGAAAGTTGGCTAACATAACCCCAAAGCTAAATACTTATACTTTAATGGAAATTCAGCATAATTCAGAGTTCAACATAACTTGTTATGTGTTTCAGTTTCTTAACCTAGAATCTTAGAAACCAGGTAGAATCCCAGAATTTAATTATGGTTAAGTTCTTGAGAGGCCCTCTGGTCCAATATTCTTATTTTCTAAATGATGAAGTGGGAGCAGAAGAGATTGTGACTTGCCTACGTTCCTTCTAGTACGTGGCCCCTTGCCTCAGTTGGTCTGCAAGGCCACAGTTTTGGAATTCAGCATTTTCCTGGTTTAAAATAATATGGTGCATCTGTTATGTAGCAGCACTAGTAGGGTGTGGTGGTCAGGTCAAGTTCACCACCCAGTTGTTGTAAAAAACAAATTCTTGCTGTTGTTGGAGACTGGGGGATTTAGGAACTGCGGTTAGTGATACTGCGTTGAACTTTTCAGTTTAGTTTCATCATCTGTTTGAACAAGCAGAAATAAGCCCAAGTAAAGAAAGCTCAGCTTCCTGACCTGTGTACAGAGAAAAGTATTTCAGAAATCTATCAAATCATGTATAAAAATAATAAGTGATTTGGTTTTCTTGGAACAAACAATATATAAGTTTTTTATTTTAAAAAGCAAAACAGAAAAAAAGAAATAATGCAGAATCTCAAAAAAATAGGAAATTAACACTAGTTAATACATTGCATATTGTTATCTTAGAAGTAGTTGTTCAGGTTTCAAGATTTAGGCACAAAAATATGATCATACAATCAAGCAATGAAAGCACAAATTGTTCTTTTGGATGAACTAACAGAAATTAGTAGTATAGTTATCTATCTTGTATATATACATACATACATATATATATGTATACCTATATACATATAATCTTTTCCCTTCTTCCTTTTCTCCTTTTCCCTATCCCAGTTGTTCTTTCCTTTTGAGCACTTTCCCTTTGATTATCACAATATCTGTTGTACACTTTGAATCTTACCACTCTTTCAGTTTTGTTTTATACTAGGGAGACGATATGATATTTACACATGTGAGTTTGATTTATTTCACTTAGGAGTATGGTCTTAAGTTGCCTCCATTTACCTATAAAAACCTCAAGATTATCCTTTTTATAGCTGAGTAGTATTCCATTGTATAAAAATACCACATCTTATATCAGGCCCCCCAAATTCAAAGACCCAATCCAAAAATGGGCATCTGAGATGAAATACACATTTCTCAGATGAAGAAATACAAATGGCAAATAAATACATGAAGAAATGTTCAACATCACTGGTCATTTGAGAAATGCAAATTAAAACATTGAGATTGCATCTCACTCCAGAAACAATGGCTGCCATCAAGAAATCAACTGATAACAAATGTTGGTGGGGCTGTGGGGAAGAAGGAACACTTCTCCACTGTTGGGAGTGTAGACTGGTATGGCAGTCTGTGAAAATCAGTGTAGAGATTCTTCCAAAAAGTAGGATTGGAAGTCCCATTCAATCCAGCTATTCCCCTTCTGGGTATTTTCCCAGAAAAATTGAAAAGTCATGCTATAGCGATATGTGTGCACCCATGTTTATAGTAGCACAATTTGTAATAGCTAAATCTTGGAAACAACCATTTAGGCGATATCTCCCTGATATTTATTATAAATTGTACTGTGTCCTTTATTCCTTGAAAACAGCATCGTAATTGTGAAGCAGACTCCATTTTATCTCCTAATCGTTAGAGAAACTGAAAATCTCTCTTTTAATATAGAGAGTAATACTGGTGGATAGCCTGAAACATCCTATTCTGAGAGGAGACTCTCACGTGGTCACTTGGCATAGTGGCACTTCTTTTCAAGAGACAGAATGGGGTTGGGCTATCACTGTTTGCGCACATGCGGATGGCGGGCAGGGTGGGACTGCCAGCCTCTTGCTGTCCTTATCTCTGATGCTGTAATAATCTGTGCTGAGCCAGGCTGCATCATCACATCCCCAGCCTCTCATATCACTGCCTCTTTCAGACTCTCTGCCATGCATGTTACGCTGAAGCAGCCTGCAGAGTCTGCTTCCAGGAGCTTATTGCCTAGGACTTTCAGCAGGAATGCATGTCTCTGATGTTAAAGCGTCTTCCTGGATCCCTCAGGTGCCAGGAAGCCATATCTACCTCTGGAAAAGTTACAAGAATGGGAGCTAGAAGCTCAGAAATGACTGAAGTGCTTGGAAGAAGCTGGGGGTAGGGGCTCTGACAGGACCTTGCTATGGACCGTGAGTCTGGTGCCATCTTGGACTCCAGGTTCATCCTCTGCTCTCCCTGAATTCCTAAAGGTTAACGCTCAGAAATCTTCTATTAATTGTCCTTTTTCACTATTAGGAAAATCATTTCACTCCATAATTATTTTAGGTGCCCCAGAAATTCCTATTGTATGTCTTCAGGTGACATACATCGAGAGTCACCCCTACTATGTGCAGGAGGGCGTAGGGGTTCACTGATATTCCCACCTCTGGTCCTGTGGCTCCTGCTCCTTTGAGGGCCCCACCTGGAGCAGAATCAGCCACATAGGTAAAAGCCCAGTCCCCCAAAACATGTGCCTTGTTGAGTCTCCTCAGCCATGTGACCTGGCTCACTGGCTCCTTATTTTACTCTCTCTTCTCTCGTCTTTGCCTGTCTCTGCTTCTCAATGCTGCAGTCTTCCCACTGCCTTTTAGAAGAGAGGGAAATAAAAGTTTGGAGGAGGAAAAGATCAGGGTCTTTGAATTTTCTCTTCTAGTTATCAAAGATCAGTTTCACAATGTTCGTTTTCAAAATTAAAACGATCGTAAAAAGTTTTATTGCTTTACCCATAGAGGAGACAGCAAATAAATCTTTATCTCACTAAAAAGTCCCACAAATCGCTAACTAGCCTTCTTTTACTCCCTATAAATGACTACAGTGGGATCGTTTTACATACAAAACCTTTGATGAATCTATAATCTACTTCAGGACATCTGTATCCACTGTTATTCTCCTTATGTGAGATGTGCTAATCTTTTCCTGTAAAAATAGGTTTCCTCTGAGGAGAAAACAGCTGTTTTATAAATATAGAAGAGTATTTCTACAACCAAGTCGATGCACTTTAAAATGGAATTGTTGAACATTACTTAGATTATTTTTTAAATAATTCCTGAGGTGAAAGGAGGAAGATAAGATTCTTTTAAGCTGCCTCTGGAATACTGTAAATTCTTATTTACTGTTTCTCTTTAGCTTTGTTTCTCTTCTCTAAAAACTAAATTTTTTAGAGGTTATCTTGAAGTCCTTGGTTGAGAAAATAAGCCAGAAATCTAAATAGCTTCCTGTCTTTAACCTCTGACAGCAGGTGATGTCCTTGCTTCGTTATTTTTATGTGCAGTCATAGAGATACTGTGTTTTTTCCGAAGCTATCCACATAGTTTTGAAATGACAGTCCAAAGTAACCACTAACTTCTTTTATTTGATTTATTTTTTTAAAAACTTGTTATTGTAAAATTTAGAAAGTTGATTGCCCTACCACGTTTTGGTAGGGATCGTTGCGGAAGGTTATCCCGTCCGTGCACTTGGTTTTCAAAAGGTGTTCCTTGTGTTTTCACCTGGGATCCCTTGCCCTCATGGGTACGTGGCCCTTTGCACACACCTGTGTTTTATGGATTTTAAGCCTGCTGTGCTGTGAATGTGGAAAGAGGACCTCACCACACTGAAGGCAAACAGAACTGAGGCTGTGAGTTTTCATAAGAGAAGAGCGGAGGACTGTGCGGGGAATGAGCTCATCAAAAGTTAGCGAGATTTTTCCACTTGCCTTTCATTGTCTCTGATTGTCTCTCATGCTGGCATAGACACCTGCCTTTCCTGTGGAGGCAGACATGGTCTGCTGCTGGTTCTGCTGGAAAGGTCTGGAAAGTTCTCGAAAGGTTCGAATGACTCAACAAAGGCCTCCCATCCCCTTCTTTTCTGTCGCAACATAGATTATTTCCCCAAAGTTATTAGTTGTCTTTGTATCATGCTATTCTAGGACTGTAGAAACAAATGTTGCATTTTTTTATTTATGTACCACGCATGTGTGTGTCTCTGTGTGTATAAGGAAAAACGGCTTGAATTTTTTTTTTTTTTTTGTGGCACTGGGGATTGAACTCACGACCTTGCGCTTGCCAGGCAGGCACTTAGGCCGCTGAGCGAGATCCCTGGCCCTGGTGTTTTTGAGACAGGGTCCCACTATGCCATTCAGGCTGGCCTTGAGCTCACTTTGTAGCCCAGGCTGGTCTTGAACTCACAACGATCCGCCTGTCTCAGCCTCCCGAGTGCTGGGATTACAGGTGTGAGCCACCACACCCGGCTCTACAGTTTGAATTATTAAGAAAGCAAAGCAGATATATGTCAAGGAGCTTCCTTTAGGGATTGTATTTGACTCCTTTTTTTAAGTTCAAGAAATCATGTTTTTGTCATTAATTTTGGAATCTGTTCATTTTCCTTCTTCCACCCATCCTTCTGGGCGTGGTTGAGACTCCAACCTGAGCAGGAGGGATGGTGGGGTGACCTCCACTGACACTTGGGTCCTCGCATGTGGAACTTAGAGCAGAGCCTTTGAAGTGCATAGTTTGTTTGCGTCCTGTGTCCACCGTGCTTCCCAGCAGTGGCTGTGTCTGTCTCTTTCCTCTCCCCTCTTGGGGGAGCAGCATGTGTCTTAGCAAATCCAGGCCCTCTGTGGAGCAAACCTAGGTTTGAGGGCTTCCTGACACTTTGAACCTGTCTTCTTGGATGCATTGACCTTTCTGAGGCTGAATTAGCTGGCAGGTGGTCATAAGGAATGAGTACAAGGTCCACAAATGTTTGCGAGATTTCGATGGCCTGTACATGAGCTAGTTCTCTTCCACGCTCCCTCAGCACCTGGTCGGGCTCACACATAACAGGTATGTAGCCGATTGGTGTTAGGTGAATCAGTGACTGAGTAAAAGAGCCTCTCTATTATATAACGTTCACACATAATTGATAGTTGCTGTGTTATACCATTATGACTATTTAGTCTCAAAACTACACAAAATATTTTAGAGACTTCCTTTGCTGTTTCTGAATACATGAATCACCCTCGCTTTTATTTGGTTTCAAATATCCTGAGGTTTGATTTTAATGCATTTATGCCAAGAGTTAAACAGATGGTTTCTAAATTTAACCCCAAATCACCCATAGTAGCTTTCCTGGTTGTCTCCTACTGTGGTCCTTCTGATGATTACCTTGGCAGTCTTCCAAGTGGCGCCTTCTAATTTTAGAGTCACAGAGCTGGAAGAACAGACCACAGATGTGCACTGGAATATGCACTGTATGGGAACAGGCCACTTTTAAATGTCCTAACAACAGGGGTCTTTTGTCCTTAAAGATGCTTGAAAACTTTCTCTATTTCCTTGTTGTTTGCCTGGTTCCAGAATATTACACTATTTGTCCCACATCACACTGGGGTTTAAGAAACTAAAAATATTTGATCAAAACATTTATTTTTAAGTGTAGTATCTTCCATATATCTACAAGTTAGAGTTTTAAATATTTGCAACTCAGAATAAGCTTTTGTTTCTGTATTACATAATACAATATAAAATATACATTTACCATTCAGCTAGCCTAATAATAAAACATGAGGTCAAACTGCACCATGACTACAGTGCAAAGTTTGATTCAGGGCCAGCACGAGGCCTGTGTTAGACAGTGGGTCGCCTTGGAGCTCGGACCTGATTTCCAGTGTAAACCCCAGTCTTTGATTACCACCTATCCCTGGCAAGTGGAAAAGTAGTTTTTTTTTTTCTGTATCCTATGGCTGCAGTAAATTAAAATTTTTAAAATGAAGAAGGAACATTTGGTGAATCTGTCCAATATAAAGGTGCTAAAATAGGTTTTGAGAGGAAAAAAAATGAGATCTAGAATCTGAATTTTAGGTTACTACTAACTTATTTGTTAGTTCATTTGTCAAGTGCCCTAGCTTGCTGGGACCTCTTTGGTTTTCAAGAGGAAAATGAAATTGGGCTGAGCCCCATCTCAGATTTCTGGGAATCTCCAGAGGGAGAAATGGGAGAAGCTGTAGGACATGGAGGCTTCTGGTCTCCTGTGGACCCCTGCTCCCTGCATCTGCTGGGTTCTCAGTGTCTGCTGTCTTTCCCCTTGGCATGCCCTGACTCTTTCTGCATGGCATTATCTCACTGGCCGTCACCCACATCTTCAGTTTCCCAACTATTAAAGAACACTAATACCTAGCTTGATTAAAATATTCAAAATATGAGGCAAGGAAAGAGAAAAATCACATTGGCTCGTGAAACGATTTAAAAGTCCCATTACCATTCACCCCCCAGATTATCTTCCCTGACCTTCTACTAGGTTACCAGTCACCTGCTGTGGAGCTTGGCCCCTCTGTCAGAAATCTCCACACTCATCTTCCTCACCTTGCACACACCCAGCTCCAAGCCTTTCATCTCCATCTCACTCTGGTCACTCAAGGTTTCTACCACAGGGCTGTATCATGACATATGTCATTAGGCACTGCCTGCCTGCCTGCCTCCCTCCCTCCTTCCTTTCTCAAGTACATTCTAAATGAATTTATCACCCCACTCAATTTTAAGTTGATGTCTAGTATTTGTTTAAATATTTGCAAAGAATGTCCCTCCTCATATATTGCTTACATGCTCTTAGTCTATTTAAAATCTTTAAATAACAAAAGTCACAGATTTAGTTCATTCAGTTGTGAAAAATGACTTCCCTATTACTAAATTCCCAAAGCAGTCTTTATTATCAGATTAATCCCCCAGTCCAACCCATTTTCCAACAGAGACAGTTCCTCTGGCCCTTTTCAGTGGGAATAACCATGCTGCTGTGTGTTGCCTGCTTTCGAGTTGTGCTTCCACGAGAGTGGACACACACAGCCGCAGATGGGTGGTCTGTGTGCAGGACAGGGTGGTCAGAAGTGAGAGGAGACCTGTCTGCTCTCAAGACTTCCCTTCTGTGCCCATTGCACTTCACTTTCAAAAGCTCTTCCCTCAGTGCCCTGTGTTATCTAACTGGCCCTTTTTATCAGGTACCCAAGAGAGGTTTGTACCTCAGGGGAAACACAGCTGATTATAAATCAGGAAGGCTGAGAGGCAAAAAATTGTACTGTAAAGTAGGGAAGAGGCAGTCACATATGTGGTGGAGAAAGAGAATAAGACCATGGTGTTTTATTAGATAGGTCCATTTTAAGCCAGGCATGGGGGCACATGCCTGTAATCCCAGCACTCAGGAGGCTGAGGTAGGAGGATTACTGTGAGTTCAAGGCCAGCCCGAACTGCATGGCAAGACCCTATCTCCCCCCAAAACAGGTTCATTTTAGAAAAGAGTGAATACAGAAGTTGAGTATTTGGAAACGGATTTTCTTAACTTTATTGTTTCCTATGTACCCTCTTTGGAGGGCACACCTTTGCAGCTGTAAAAATCATGGCATTTTGCTCTATTGCTGAAGTACTGGATAAAGCGTTTCATCAGAGCTAATCATCAAAGTGGTACTTAATAAAAAATAAAAGCCCTTGTGTGTTCATGCTAATAAAAGCTAGTGGCTTTCGGGATCAGTGCATGCACTCAGGATTTCTGATTTAAATCATAATTTTTACCCATTAAATATGTTTACCTCATTTAAAAATTTTTTTTCACTTCTATTTTTTTTCAAAAAATAATTTTGAAGCTGCTAATAAGAACTGCCTTAAGCCTAGAACATTTGATGAATACAGTCAGGAGCTATCTTCTAATTCTTTTACTCTAGTACTGTGTTTCTTGCTGTGTGGTTCTTGGACCTACAGTACCCACATCATGGGGAACTCGGACCATGCATGTGTGGTGCTGGAGAAGCATTGATCTGGCAGATACCACCTTTTTTACCAAACACTTTTTTATTTAAAAACATTCAGCCAAGTGTGTTTGTGCACCTGTTATCCTGGTACTCTGGGAGGCTGATGCAGGAGGATCACAAGCTTCAATGGCTGAGCCTCTGTCCCACAGTACTGCCCAGGGCCACCCATGCCCCTCACTCAGCACCTGCACACCTCCTGCCGGCCCCATGTTGCTGTAACAGAATGCCCAAGACTGGGGAAGTCCAAAAGAGAAGAGGTTTATTTGATGCTCAACTATGATAGTGAGAAGGTCAAATAGTAGCGCACATCTGGCCAGAGTCCCCTGGCTATAGCACGATGTGGCAGAGAAGTGAAAAACTGGGTGCAAAAGAGACCAGTCACATGGGGTGGCCACGCTGTTCAGCAGCTCTTCTCTAAGTTGCTAACTCAGTCCTGCAAGGTGGGCACCAATCCTTTTGGGAGCAAGATCATGACCCAGTCACCTGTCACCAAAAGTCATCTTACTTTTCGGTACAGCACATTGCTGACCCGGCTTCGAGAACATGGACCTTGAGGGTCAAACTACCTCTGCACTGCAGCAGGGTGAGTGAAACAGTCCCTCAGAGTCTCAGTTAGTGTGCACTCAGTCCTTCGTTGTGTAGGTTTCAGGAATGGCTGGGGAGGTGCATCCGGTAGAGCACTTCTGTCACAGGCCCGAGGTCCTGGATTCAGTCTCCAGTACTGCACGAGGAGGAGAAAGGAGGGAGAGGGATGGTGAGAGGAAGGAACGAAGGAGGGAAGCTGGTTTGTTTTGAGGGAAAAAGAAACTATCATCTGTGGAATAAGAGGATATCAGGAAGATCTAGTTTCTATAGAATCACCACATTCGTTTGGTGATGGTAAGATAATGATAAACACTTCCTTGTATTAAGCTGGGCACTACCCTAAGTTTACATGTCATCCCTAAATCTACAAATTACAGCCTCCAAATTTCTCATTTCAACACCACCTTACGAACATACTTACCTTTGCTATAGTGCAGATCTATAATGTGCAAAGGTAAGGGCTCCTGACAGTTAAATTTCTTGCCTCCTGCAGTGCCCAGCACTTTGCTGTCCTCTAAATGCCAAGCAGTAGGGTTGACTAATGATCTCTGTTCCATATGTGAAAGTCTCAGTCACTTCAAATACACATTTTCTAATTCCAACCATGGCTTTTCTAAATTATCTTTCTGAATTAACTTAGAATGTACAGGGATAGTTCCAGAAAAGTATAAAGTGAAATTTGTAGAGCCACTGTCTTTTCATGGTGTATCAAGATGGTTTTCAGTTGATCATAATGTTTTTGGTTCTCAGCAGCTATTTGTAGGTTAGGCCCCACAGATGTAAAGACATATGGTACATGTTGCGACATACCGTTATCTCGGCTGTCTGAAAGGCGCGGGCCAAGACTGACCTGAGTTCTCTTTCAGGAGCTTTCAGTCTGAGTATCGAGGCGTGCATGTCATCTTAGGGAAGGAAGCCCCATCCGCCCCTCTAGAAGGGATGTACATCATTCCAGTGGAGTTCCCCGCTGTCCCTCCCCTATTCGTCATTTCATACTTCTGAAATAAATAATTTAATGAGCTGGCAGGGAGAACACAGAGGAAGGAAGCTGGGTGGCTTCTGATGGCTTCCACTTCGTGCTTTCAGTGCCAGTCTTACCTCTTCCACTGCTTTCTCCTTTCGTGGAAGGAGAACCTGGACAACAAGGATGAGAGGAGGAAGCTGAACACCTTCCTGATAGGGATTTTCTTCATTTGTTAGCCATAGGTCTGTGGGAACCAAAGTCAAATGTGCATTTATGATGTCACAGAAAAAGGCAAAAAACGAAAACCACCAGGAGCACTTTTGTGGCGGCCAGAGGCAGTACTGAGCCTCAGCCATGAGCACAGGGAACCACAGGATGTCACGTTCTGGTCTTTTAGTCCTTTCTTCTCTTTCTCTTGACAGGTAAAAAGAAGATCAAAGTGTCAGAGGAAGAGCTGAAGAAACTCTTGCTAATTAAATGGTGTATTTTGGAAGCCATTCGTTTAAGAGCCCCAGGTGTCATAACTAGGAAAGTAGTGAAGCCAGTGAAAATTTTGGTAAGCATTGTTTTTGTTTTAAAATAATCAACCTTCTAAAAAAAGGTATATATTTGCTCATTTGTTTTATTTTTTCAGATTGATGTATGACTTATGAAATTTCCACTTATATATATTTTTTCACTTATATTTAACCGAATAAAAATTGCATATACAGTGGAACCTCAGTTCACGAATGCTTTTGTTTGTGAACAGTTCAGTTCATGAACAGAAGCATTTGGCAAAATTTCGTTTTTGTTTTCAAACTCTCCATCCAGTGATGGACACAGCCTCAACCATCTTTCCCACATGAACCTGAACGTGACCATCTTTTCCAGAATCATGGAACAAATTAAGTTCATGAACCAAGGTACTGCTAGCATAAAAGACACATTTTGAGATATGCATACATTGTGGAATGGCTAAATCAAGCTAATTATCGTATGTATTCTGTCACATATGTTTAGGGTTAGAACACTTATTTACTCTGTGTTAGAAATTTTCAAGAATACAATACAGTGTTACCACAGTTCATAAACAACTCATTTCATGATTCTGGGGAAGATACTCGCATTCATGTTCATTCAGGGAAGATGGCCGTGGTCGTGTTCGTCACCATAGGCAGAGTTTGCAAACCAAAGCATAATTTGGCCAAACACTTCTGTTTGGGAACTGAATTGTTTGAAAACAAAAGTGTTCATGGACTGAGGTATTACTGTACATTGTTGTTAACCATAGTCACTATGTCATATAATAGATCCCTTGAATTTAAATTCTAGTAGGTAACTGAAATTTTGTGTCCTTTGACAAACATCTCCCTAAACTACCCCTCTCCCCAGCCCCTGGTAAATGCCATTTTCTCCCTCTACTTCTATGAGTTCACCCTTTTTCCATTCCAGACATAAGTGAGATCAGTTGTATGTTAGTCATTTTCCCCTTGTTGGGATGTAATACCTGCCACCCACAATTTAAACAAGAGGTTTCTTTTACTCACAGTTTCAGTGGAAATTTCAATTTCATCTATGATTGGCTGGCTCCAAGGCAGAAACAGCATGGTGGAAGAAAGCTGTTCACTGCTTGGTGACTGGGAACATGAATGAGAGGAGGCATCAGGGACAAGAATATACCTTGCAAGTTAAGATCTGCTCCTTCTGACCAGGCCTCTCTTCCAAATGTAGGACTTTGGGGGGGACATTTTTTATCAAAATCATAGCATTCCACTCCTGGTCCCCAAAAGGCTCATGTTCAACTCATTATACAAAATGCATTTAGACTCTAGGAGCTGTCAATGTCATAACAGTTCCAGCATTGCTGAAAAGTCCAAGACCGAAGTCTCTGAGATGCAGGGCAAACTCAGCTATGAGTCCCTGTAAAAATAAAAAAATAAAAAAGAAAGAAAGTGAAATACTTCTGACATATAATGGAATAGAGTAAGCAGTCCCATTCCAAAAGGGAGGAGTAGGGGAATAGACACAATAGGACTAAGGCAAGACCAAAATCCAGCAGGGCAAACATTAGGTCATGGCACTCTCGGTCTAGCATCCAGGGCAGGCTGTAGTGCAGGTGAGCTTCAGGGGCTTGGATGGCCCTACTACAGCATTGCCAGGTGTAGCTCATGTGGCTTCCCTCTTGGGGTGGCTCTGCTCCTCGCCTGCACCTTTCCTCAGTAGATGGTCCATAGTCCAGGCATTGCCACCTTCCCCAGGTCTCCATTTTCCTTTTGGCCTCACTCTTATAGCTTCATGCAGCACCCTCTCGGGGGTACTGGCAGAAGCTGTGACCCTGTCACACATTTTTTTCTACCCTCCCAGATGTTCTTTTCAAATCTCTGGCCTTTGTTCTCTGTTCTTTTCTCTGGTCTCCCAGATGTTCTTTTCATGGAGGAAGCCTCCACGAACCTATCGTTCTTGCACTCTGTGTGCCTGACATACCAGCACCACAGGAATGATGCTGAGATCTGCTGCCAGCCCAAGCAGTAGGTGGGGCCTCTTTGGACCACAGCTGCAGTTGCCTCTGATTGTCTACATGGCTGACCTCAGGGATAAATTTCCCTAGGTGCCCTTGAATGACCGAGCATCCCAAGACTGTTTTAAGATGCGCTAAATCCCCAACTTATGGACAAGTTCCGTTCTGGGAGGATTCATAAGTTGGATTCATTCATAAGTTGGATTCGTTTGTAAGCACGATGAAATGAATCTTGTACACCTTTGACATAAATATACAATGTATATTGCTTTGTACTTCCTAACAGTCCCCTTCATGTCACCATTGCTTTTCCTCTTGCTTCCAGACTGCATTAAAAATCCCAAGAAATCTGCATAGTGCCAAAGAATAGTAAGTTTAGCAAAGTTGCAGATACATCATCAACACACAAAATCACTTGTATTTCTATAAAGAAGTAATGCACAATTGAAAGCCAAAATTTTAAAAACACCATGTACAGAAATTCCAAAAGGAATGAAATATTTAGATGTAAATCTAAAATACACCTACAGGATCTGTATGCTTAAAACAACAGTGCCTACTCTCTGGTAAACAGGTTATAATTCGACTAATTATCTACTAACCAGAATACAAGTGGAACTTAATGAAAGTTCAATTAAAAGTATAATAACAATCAGGGTAACTAAAATATTGCTCTACTTAACCACTAAGTAGACTATTATATGCTTTAATACTCATAATTTGAAGTAATTAATTGGGTTAATTGGAAGAAAAACTTGTCAATATATCACTAAAACTAAATGCTATAATTTATGTAGGATTTGTTAAACAAACTTTATCCTCACTGGAAGCAGAAGTGACTTTTGGACAAATTTTAAATTTTTATCTTGTGTGTTCTACTGCAAAATTTTCTTGGTTTCAATCCAAGCACTCAGACTGTATATAAAAAGGTAAACAGAAGTGGAAGACTAGCTAAATGTGATCTCACTAGATAATGCAGTCCCTAAATCAACTCATTCTAAAAAAATAAAATTGCATTGCCTGATGTATTCACAAGTACTTACCTGAAACTGCTAGGTGCACAGACCCTTTCCTGCTGCACTTGAGAATTTTCTCCAACTTGTCCACAGAAAAGCCCTCTTTCACACTCAGCTGTTGACTCCAATGCCAGGTGAAATCATTTGTGATATTTCTGCTGCCTGTTCCCACATCTGTAACTTCTGGCCTCACAGTCTTCCAGTTACCCAAAAGAACTTTCTTCACAGTCTGAACTCCTTAGTCCATTGCTGCTCAGGAATTCTTGTGGGTTGAATCAGTAGAGGAAAGACCATCCAGTCCACCTGCTTGATTTAAAAAGGATTTCACTAATTCTGATGCAGGCTCACATGGACAAAATAATTAAAGGGTTACAGTTTAGCTAAAATATTTGCCAACAGATAAATTTCTTTATTAATGAAATGGTGCTATACAACTTATAGTTAGCTGTCCAAGGTCACTTAGGAATTATATAATTATGTGTGCTTTCCAAATTCCAATGACATTTTTCATAGAAATATAAGATGTGTGTAAATAGATTTCCTGAGCTTTTTTTCGTATTGACTCTTTAGGTGACTATTATAAAATCATTCTATAAATTATTTGTCCTGTATTAAATTGTTTTCCCTGAAAGCCCTGACTACAATATGCAGACAGTATTTTTATGTGGTGTCTCCTTGCCCTAAGTGGTTCCTTGATACAGTCAGATCAGACATCTCTGCCCTTCTTGAGCCTGGCACTTGGTGCTGCAACAGGAGCCTCTTCCTTGCCTCCTCCCTCTTGCCAATGTGAATTCTGTACCTAAGGACCTGTTCGAAGCCTCCTGTCCTCTGCTAGTCTGATTTGCAGGCTGCAACAATTAGTGATCACCAAGTCATAATCACAGGTTAACAGCTGCTAAAGAGGGGGTTGTCCCTACTGGAGGTCTGTTCCAGGGCCACCCCAGTGCACCCCACACACGTTAGGGACCTCTGTTGCTACTTTAGGTCAGCCATGACTCCTCCAGCCTCAGTTCCAGCAAGGGTGAGGTAAACAGTTAGGACTGGGATCTCATAAGTCTCCCCTTTTGCAAATGATCAGAGGGCACCAGCAAGAGCCTCACTCTTCCCAGTTCAGGATGTGGCTCTCCAGCACTGCTGGTACTGAAATCGCCCAGCCTTAGGCAATGATTTACTCTCACCAGGACAGCCAGGTTTGAACTAGGTTAAAAACTGATGACCTCCCCCCATACTCCACACCTCCTATCAACCAAAGGCCTATTTTTAGTTGTAAAGTATACCTTTCTTGGATATATAAATTTGAAGTATTTTGCCACTATAATGAGGGCATTCCCAAAATCATGCAGAGTTAAATAGACATGGCTTATGATAAATAGCACTAGAGGGAACTCAAACTATTTCACTCCAGGGAGGTTGGTGGCTACCTGATGATTGCAAAACTTGGGAGATCTTGTCCTGTGGCTCCTGGATATGATGATGAAAGAAGAACTCAATGAATCCATTTTTAGTTCTTGATATAGGTTGTACAGATCAGGAAACCTCTTATCTTTGAATTGGGAAGGATGGTTTTGACTCTACTGTTGGAGGAAGCACTATTTATCCTCTGTCCCACACTCTCTGCAACCCCAAACACAAATCCAGCCAAATAAATACCCATGTTTGCTTTTTCCTCTGTCTAATCAATCAGTTATCTTTAAATTCTTTCTCCCCTAATTGCTGCTGACTAGTTCCCCCACCAAAAAGAAAAAGGCATCCAAAATAAAATAAACAAGGAATCCACTGCCCTTCCGTGATACTCTCTTCAGTGTCCCCAGGGACAGGACAGCATCCATCTGTCTTCAGTGCTTCTCTGACTGTTGTCCTTGTCTCCAAGTCTTATGTTTCTGTCCCACAACATAGAGATCCATCATGGTTTCCATCGAGAACACTTGCTGCAAATGCCAGCCTCAAACATCAGAGGTTGCACTAGACTCTACCCATACTAGTTTATTAAAACTTTGACATTTATCTAGTATTTCCTTCTGTGTTACCAAATATATATGAACATGTGACAAATAATCAGAATTTGAAATCAGTGGTTACCTAAGTTGAAGAATAGAGATGATTGGTCTAGGAAGATTCAATTTTTCTCGCAATCCACTTAAAAATGTTCATGTCTTTGCCATAATACAATTGTAGCATTAGTTTTTATGACCCAAATGCTTTTCAAGGAAGATTTTAAGAACTGATTTTTTTTCTGTAGAATTACATAGTTCCATCTGGTGACTTGTTGATGTTGTCTCCATTTTGGTTGCATAGAAATCCAAAGTATTTTCCTGATCCTGAATCATTCAAACCTGTAAGTTATATGCTTCAATATACATTACCCTTTGATTTTAATGTCTTTTTTTTCTGGGTCAAGAGTGAATTCATAAATTAACTAATACTACATGATATTTATCTGGTAACTATGAAAAAAGTTAACTATAAAGTATATGAGATTGGCAATGGAGAAGATACAGTATTCTCAGATCAGATAGAAAAAAATTTGGAATAAGTATCCCCTATCTTGAAATAAATTTTTATCTGGAAGTAGGAAAACATGTTGAGTAACTACACTTGGTTCTGGAGGAAGACTTGTTTCATATTCTTAGGCAATTGTTTCTGTTACTGGTTTCCAAGGAATACACAAAGTAAAACTAAAGCCAATTAAAACACTGATTTGTCATTTCTTATGACCTGAGAGTTACAAGGCTGAACAGCCTTCAGACACACATTTAGTTCATTTTCCTCATTTAGGTAAAATGTTCAGCAAAGCTGTGAATGTATCCATTCTGCACACCAAATCCTCTCTCATAGGGTGGCTGCTACTGTCTTATTAAATTGATTACCAAGAGCAACTTCATAGTGGAGCCTTATTATAAACATCGTTCCTCGACTTTGGTCCATTCTGTGGTCAATTTACATTATCATTTACATATACCACTTATCAGAATTCTTTTTAAATCTTTTTATTTATAAGTTCATGTTCCCCCCAAAAAAGTTATATCTGATATTAATAACAGGTTGGAAAAAATTACCAACAACCCTGAGACTTTATGCAAAGATTAGCTGCACAAGGTCATTTTTAGCTTAGAGAAATAAAGTGAAGCTTATTTATATAAGACTGATTTGGAGAAAAATGTTTTCTTCCCACAGGAACGTTGGAAAAAGGCAAATTTAGAGAAGCACACGTTCTTGGACTGTTACATGGCATTTGGAGGCGGGAAGTTCCAGTGTCCTGGAAGGTCAGTGAGGCACAGAGGCCAAGTGGTCCGGAGTCTGTGGAGCTGATGGCCGGAATGGGGAGCTCTGGCTTCACCCCTCTCTGCCTTGTCATCAGACTCCAGGGAAAGCAAGAGAGCATGGTCGGCTCAGTTGGCTGGCCGGGGTGCTGGGTGACATCTTTGTGGGTGCGTCCGTGGTGGCTGCTGATAGAGTAAAGATGACGCTGGCAGATACCAGGGGAGCAGGGCTCATGGATCAGACACTCAGCTTCCAGGGTTCTGTGCAGTGCTGTGAGTGCTGCTTTCTGTGCACACAGATTAATACTTCTTCAACCAGCTCCACAGAACAGCTGTCATGGATGCTTGCTGGAGTCATCAGGCATCATTTGCGTGGACAACAGCACCACCTGAGTTTTTCTTCACAGGGTCGTTTGCTTTTGTAAAACCTCTCCCTTGATATCTTTTTTAACTCTCCTGGCCCTGAGGACTCCCCTTCAGTGTGATTTGCTGTTCTGGTGCAAATGTTCCTCGTTTCAAGAAATTAAAGCTTATGTTACTTATCCAAGCAGAAAAGCAATTTTGAACACCCCCCTGCTAAGCATCAGGAATCATGCACTGAGGAAGACCACTGTGGTCCCCAGCCTTGCAAGATTTGCTTCTTTGAAACATCTCACTCTGTAAATGCACAAGTCCATTCAATGTTGTATCTCGAAAGTTAGTTTCTTGACTTAAAAAGTCAATTATCTTTATAGTTTGAACAGTACAGTAATCCCTGTTCATATATATGACTTTTACTCTACAGACATCCATTCCGTTTCTCCTTTATATGCTTTTAATACTGTCTCTCTCTCCCCAAATGTTTTTCATTAGTCTTAAATCAACCATGAAAATTCTAACCTCCTTTTTAGAAACAATTTTAGAAACCTGAGCACAAGAAAATCAGTGCCTGGGGTTTCCCTGGAGACCACTTATTTGTCCTAGGCTAGGTCACTGACCTAAACTGGCCAATCATACTTTAAGGAGAGATTTTTTTTCTTCCATAATTAGAAGAGAGGCCCCTTTACTCACTACCATAGATGCAAGGGAGAAAGCAGGCAGCGCGTCGTTTACAAAGGATCAGGCCTTGTCTATGGCCATACCACCCGGATCTCGGAAGCTAAGCAGGGTTGGGCCTGGTTAGGACTTGATGGTAGGCAAAGGATCAGGCCTTGTGCTGGGGCAGTCTGCGGACAGCTTAGCGGAGATGTGGAAAGCCTGGGTTCTCGTGAGATCGTCATGGCACTGAAAACATCGGTTGTGAGCTCTTTTGCTTTCTGTTACATTAGATGGTGAACGTTCTTATCCTTTAAGGCAGTCTAGGGTGTAACATACCCCCAAGAAAGCTCCACAAGTGAAACAATATGATGGGGTGTCAGATGCTTTGGGGCTTAAGGTTAACCAACAAAAACAACCATCATGTTCACCCTGCCTCATGTTCACCCTGCCTCTGCTCCTTTTACTATGGGAAACAGTTCTTAAACCAATGACGAATTTATTGTTTTTGTCACCTACTTCGTATCAGTGTCTTAAGAGTAGCTCCTCTAAAAACTGAAAATATATTTTTCAGAGTCCTTGATGCAAATGTCTAATAGCAATGAAAGAGTTTATTATAGCTGCCTTGGGCATTGGGTCTGAAGTGCTTTAAACCACAGATTAAATGGTTTTGCAGTGGTGCATCCAGTTTGGAGCAGTCAGTTTGCCTGATGACTGCTGTTCCCAGGTGGGGCTGTTACCATCTTCTGCCACAGTTTAGAGGCTGAAAGATATTTGCTTGAATTTGAAAGTAGTGGGTACAGCAAAGGGGGCCATGGCATTGTGACTCCTTAATAGTATACTACTTATACGTAAACTATATATCTTCAGAATGTCCTGAGCTCCATCTCCAAGACAGTGTCCTGTGCAGTGTGGGGGCCCCAGACATGAGACATGGCATGAACATGTATCCATCTGGACCCATCAGGAGTGCAGGATGGAAGATGCCTGAGTTTCTCAGGGCAGAGTCCAGACAGGAGTATCGGGTCGGAGTGACCTTAGTCTGCATGACCTTTGAAGAACTGGGAGACTTGTAAACTGAGGAAACAGAATGGGCAGAGGATCATTAAGTACTGAGATGTGTGGCTGAGGCATCTGTGGTTTGACTGTTACTGGGGCACGATGACAGGTGATGAGGAGTAAGACTGGAAGCAGATGTTGGCCCAGTTGGAAGCGCCCCTTACCACCTGCGTTAGGAGTTTGTACACTGCTTGCAAAGCACCAGTGAAGCACAAAATGGTTTTGGGTACAATGGATCTGTGTGGGGCATGACTTCAGTTATATGGTTACGTTACTACTCTGTGCAGGACGTGTGGCACAGTTGAATCTGCAGATTTAGAAGGTAAGTAGCTATAGGGATCAATCAAGGGGAAGGACTCTAGGGGACTTGGCTTTGAATCTATAAAGGGCCTTCCCTGTGCACTCATGAGAGAGAGTGACCTGCATACCACTTGATGGCCCACACCAGGGGTGACAGCTGTGCGTGTTCATCTCAAGCATGGTCATCAGCTACGTCATAGGCAGCTTCTCTGACTCACTAAGTTTTTGGTACATGAGAAAGCAAGCTGGCTGCTGGTACTTCCATTAGGAACGGGTGCAATTTTCTGGTGTTTATCCTAAGGATTTATGGGATTAAATTTCTAGTGGAAAGATCTATCTTGTTATACACTGTCTACATGAAGTCATATGCTCTTCTGAACAATTTTTATTTTATCTCTTTAAGAACAAAATACTTTCTGAGTTGGCTGTTTAAAATGCAAACCCAGACACTTAACAGAACGCTAGACTAAGTGAAATTTTTAACAGGTTGGAGATCTTCAACACTAGTGCTTTACCTATAGATTTCTGCTGTACGGCAGTGTAGAACTCAGAACCCGTAAGAATACAGCCGAACTCATAGGAATGCAGAATACATTGATGCCAGGACCACTATGTGTTTGGCCTTGTGCAGCTCATTTATTCCTGTACATTTGTACTAGTGTCATTTTAACAGTTATGCCTTATCCAGTAAACAACCTTTGCACAGTCTTGTGTTTGAGGAGTGTTATCCGCAGCTTTCTTCCTTTTAGACTTAGAAATAACTGATTGTATTTAGGAGTGAGCAACTAATTGAAAATCCAGTTTATTCCAAGGCATATGTTACATAAGCAGATGTATCTGCGCAACTCCAGCTGGTAGGTGTGACTGAATGAGTGTATGAATTGTCTTTTATCATTGTCACTAAGAATGTATCTGTCTTTGAAAATGTCTGAGAAGGTAGAGGTCAGAGTTGCGGGAGGGAGGAAGGGAAAGTGGTGAATCCTGAACCTCAGAGCCCGGCTGCTGGTTGCCCTGTTCATTTTCAGCCACACCGTTCTATTATAGCTCAGGTAAGGAGCTGTGACTCACTCGGAGAAGCACAGAAACCTTTGCAGAGTTGCAGTCATTATCTCCCCTGCCGTTTCATCTTGACATGATCTAAGTCTGTCAAGAACCAAAGAAGCACTGGTTTTTAATTCTTAGGCAAAACATGTTCTTTTCTGACCCAAATTTTAAGAAAGGAGCTGAAAAAAACTCACATGATCATCACACAATTGACACAGAAAAAGCATCCCACAAAAGTCAACCGTCTTTCTGGTAAAAGTGCTCATCAATCTAGGAATAGGAAAGTTCCACAGTAGTGCAGTGCTGGCACAAAGACCCACGTGCAGACCAAGGGAATAGAAACCCAGTTGTACACTGGGCAAGTGATTTCTGGCAAGAATGCTGAGGCCTTGCAGTGTGAAGAGAGTATTGTCCACCTGCATCACCATGTGTGTAAATAAAGGAACAAAGCTGGACCCTTACCTAACATCAGGTACAAAACTTACCTTGGTCCTTTTTCCTGAATAAGAAGGTTTGAAAGGAGGTACCCAAGGGTCTACAGGTAGTTCGTACGTCTGGGAGTTTCCCGTCTAAGAGGAGGAGCTGCAGGAGCACTCTTAGAACAATCCTGACTGCAGTCTGGAAGACAAGGGCCCCCAGCCTGAACCCAGTTCCTCAGCAACACAGAAGAGGGTATCCCAAACCGAGAGGGGCTGAGGTTCCCCATCCGCTCCATCTGCTTTCTCACTGTTTCCACCTGTAAATATCCCCTGTTCTCTTCTATTTTCTTGTTTTCTTCTGCTTCTCTTCCAATTTATACCATTCTTCTCTTCCCATTCTATTCCATCTTACTTTCTCCATCCGTCCTGAAGCATCTACCTGTCCACTCTACCTGATTATGCCCTCACTACTGTTATTCCCAGCCAAAGTGCCCCACCTGTAGTG
>RJWT010009209.1:0-25374 GCA_004365215.1 Cuniculus paca
GGAAATCAGTTCCACTCTGATAGGAAGGCTCCGCTTGTCTTTGCCATCAGGAATGAGGGACAAGGGACACCAAGTCAGCCTGTTTGAGAAAGGTTCTCCGCTGAAAATATTTTAGTCAGGCATGGTCATGCACACCTATCATCCCAGCACTCAGGAGGCTGAGGCAGGAGGATCCCCATGAGTTTGAGACTATCCTGGGTTACACAGTGAGTTCAAACCAGCCTGAACTACAAAGTGAGGCCCTGCCTGAAGAGAGAGAGACAGAGACAGAGACAGAGACAGAGACACAGAGAGATGGAGAGGACTTTAAAAATAATTATACATTTATTATAACTCAGAACAGATAATAACTTGGTTTGGGTAAACAAATTGTCATCTTAAGAACGTCCATGAGGGTTTCCTTTAATGAACAAACAAGAAAAATTTATAATGAGTGTAGCACTTTTGGGAGACCTTGGGAGAGAAAAAACAACTCTATGAAATTAGGCACCAATTACCACGAGTATGTCTGGAATACCTGATGTCACATTTTTGGATGCAGACTAAAAATAGCAGCCCCTCCAAAAAGGGAAAACCCAGTGTCTAGTTATTAATATTTATTAAAAGCATATAAAATAATTTACTGGTTCTGTGAAAGCGAACTCAAGAACAACCTGCTCCAATTAATTATCAGAGCTATGTTTTAATAGACTTTTTGAAAACACTTGTCTTGAATTGGTTAATTATTTCTAGATGACTATTGAAAAATTATTCTGAACTAAAAAAAGTCGTATTTCTGTGTTCATTTCTTTCCTGGCAGTTAATTAATTAATTCAGAGGTGATTGCAAGGTGGAGGAATGCCTTGTAGCTGAAGTATGGATTGGCAATTTTGAGGTCTTTTCTCTGCATATTCCTGGCCTTGCCCTCTCTCCAGAAACTGGAGGATTTATGTCAAATGTCTCTGTGGAAACAAAGATTGGCTATTGATTTATTCAGTCTATACCATCTTTAGGAAATCCACGGGGCTCTGCTCCCCTGTCTGAACAGCTTTATCTCCCTCTGGAAATCTCTCCACCTGGAGTTGGTTGTACATATGGAATCTAACAGCACAGAAATGTCGAAATGTAAGACACATAGCATCTGAAGGGACATAGGTGTGGTGCTTGCTTGTAATCCCAGGACTTTGGGAGGCTGAAGCACGAGGATTCCAAGTTTGAACTCAGCATGGGTAACTTAGCCACTTAGAGCTTGTCTCAAATATTTTTTTTATAAAAGGGGCTGGGAATGTAACTCAGTGTGAAGGCCCTTGGTTGGACTCCCAGGACTGCAACAAACAAACAGGCATATTTATCCATTCCCAGATACTTTTGGCCTGCAAAGAGCAGTCAAGAGTCAGTAACAGGAAAATACAACTGCAGCAACAATGGAAAAAGCCAGAGGACACGCTAAGTTTGGAGTGCTCGGAACCAAGGATCAGATACCATTACGTACATGCATCAGTGCTCGGGTGCAGAGCAAGTCGTGCCCATGGGTGTCAGCAATCGTCACAGTTTCATGACCTGAGAAATGTCCTCTTCCTGTCCCGGTGATGTTTGCATCGTAAAATGATTAGCAAGCCCTTTCTCTGGGGAGCACAAGCCCGCGCTTGGCAGCTCCCGCCACGACCATCACGTAATGCAAATTAGCAGAGTCCGGATTCATTAGGCCTCGTTAATTATGAGCTTGCCGGCTTCCAGCAAGAAGCACACCCACATTGTCCACTCGCAAAGCTGCAGGGGTAAAATGTGTGCACAGGTGAAAGCCAGCGAGGCCTCAGAGGTGGCTGCAGTGTAATTAGGCGAGAGCTGCCAGAGGTGTTGCCAGGCAGTTCCATGCGTCATTTCCCCTGGGGCCTGGCTGGGTGTCGGTCCGGGTATCAGTTTGAATTTCTGGTCAGGATAGAGAACTCAAAACCTGTGAGTAAATCCACATAGCTCTGGATTTCAACCCATTCTGCTGAATTCTGGATTTAAGACCTTTGTGCAAAATTCTGTTCCATGGTCAGTGGCTTTCTTTACCTTTTTCTTTTTTGACAAGCTGGGGATGGAACCCAGGGGTTCAGGCTCTACCCCTGAGCTATGCCCTAACTCACCCTCTACCTTTCTTTATTCTCAGAGTAAATGAATCCAGGGCAAAACACATCTGAGTCTCCGTCACTTCGGCAGGGACCCCAGAGGTGGACACTGCTACTGATGGCTGACAGTGTGGAGTTGGGTGGCCCCACTGAAAACCGTGGGCTTCATTTTTCCCATCTGTAAAATGGGAGCAGAAACAGTTCTTTCCACAGGGTAGTCGTTGGATTAAATGAGATGCTGGGTGTGGTGGCTCAAGCCTGTAATCCCAGCTATTTAGGAGGCTGAGGCAGGAGGATCACAAGTTTCAGGCCAGTGGGACAAGCTACATGCATGCATGAATTCATGTTTCAAAAAAAAAAATATATATATATATTGCAGAAGGGCTTAGAATTGTGTCAGGCTAAGGGTATACGCTATTCTAAAAATACAGTCATGAGCCTTGTAACCAAGGGCTCTTTTCCGAGTGTCTTTACAGTAAGTGTCTTTAAAATGATGGTGAATGCTGCTGTCGACCGAGGGTCATCGCCTGGAAAGGCAGCTTGCGAAAACATGACACTGTGTCCTCACCCACCTTATCCACCAGATCTGGCACCGTGCGACCTCCGGCTCTTCTCCAAAGTCACAATGACCATGGAAGATGCGTGTTTTGAGTAGATGCGGACAACGAGGCAGCCACAGCAACACAACTAAAGACGCTCAGGAAAGAGGACTTGCAGAACTGCTTCAGAAAGTGGCAAGAACGATGGGACGAGTGCATTTGAAGCAAGAGAAAGGATTTTGAGCGAGATTCCTGGCAATGCGTCTTTGTAATTATTTTTAAATTTTGAATACTTATCATATTTTTATCACACCTCACATAAACGACAGGGCTTCTGGTTTGCCTACCAGAATAAAACGAAGTTTTATTGGGGTGCAGAGCCAGATGGAGATGGGATATTGGGAGGGGTTTTGTTTTTCCTTTTTCATACAAGGAAGGCAAGAGGGATAAGAAGAAGGAATTTAACTAAAGAAAAGGAGCAAGGTGAGTTGGAGGCCATGTTCCCGCCGTGCTGTGTGACTCAGCAGGGGCAGCCTGGCCTTCGTTCGGCCCCTCTAGTAGGTTTGTCCCAGGCGCCCCCCCAACCCCTGCCCAGCTGGACCCCACAGCTCACTCACACATCATTCACCAAGGCTGCGTCAGCCCTTCCAGGAATTGTGGGTCCTGCAGCAGGAAGTGCTGAAAAACCAACCCATTGTCCAGGACTCTAAGAAGCCATTGGAAGTCGGTGGCCGAGGGCCATCGGGGAGGACTGGTGCTCCGAGAGGGGGCCCAGCCACCGTGGCACGGGAGGTGGGATTCCGGGGGACTCTGGGGCCGCGGACCACGCGCCCGGGGAATGGACTCAGAATGCCACAAGAAGCACCATGGGGTCCCGGGGACAGGGCTGGTGGAGTGGTGGTGGCCCCCTAACTGCGCTCTCTCAGAGTGACCCTCAAGCCTCTGCCTCCCTCCAGATGCCCTCCCCACCTCCACAGCATCTCCAGCCAGGGTCTCTCTACTTCATCGCTGCCAACTGCTCTGGCTGGCCTGGAATTTTTGATACTCTTGCCTCAGCCTCCCAGAGTGATCCCCACGGGATTACAGGCACGCACCATCCCAGTGTCCCGAGGCAGCAGGCCCCTGGGGAGGGCACGCTCCTGGACAGGAAGTGGAGAAACATGAAAATTCTCAGGACGTTTGCTTTGTAGACAGCTCTCAGGCAGCACAAAGAGGGAAGAGGGAACTTGGTATTAAATGGGCCAGGACTAAAATTAGACCCCTCCCGCCCACACTGGTCTGGAACCACTAGACAGAGCGTTTCAGGGATAAAAGTGGTAACCCAAGAAGGGACAGCAAGGAACCAGGGGTCAGGAGCCCATGCTGGGGACAGAGAGCCGCTGCAGGACTCTGACCTGGCAGATTGGAAGATCAAACCCGGAGCACAGGGCGAGCGCTCGCCGCAGGGTCTCTGAGGGAGAAGCCAGAGTCAGTTATTTTAGGTGTCTTAAGCATTTAAGGGAGGCTATTAGTAGGCACTGAAAGGCATTTAAAAAAATTGGGTGTAGTAGCCCTGCCCTGTCTTCCCTGGGAGGCTGAGGCAGGAGAGTCGAGATTTCCAGCCCAGCCTGGGCCATATAGTGATTTGCTGAGGCTTTGTCGCAAAACAAAACATTTAAAAAAAAAGGCAGAGAATGTAGCTCAGTGCACAGGCTCTAGACACAAGCCCCATTACAAGAAAGAAAGAAAGAAAGAAAGAAAGAAAGAAAGAAAGAAAGAAAGAACCAAATAAGAATGGATTACCAATCAATCACATGGGACACTGCATTCAGAGTTGAACTAGAAATGAAACGCAATTGTAACTCATCACTTGCAACAACAGAGACCATACAAAGCTACAATAAGTAAGAAGATGTACCTATGATCCTAGCCCTCAGGAAGCTGAGGCAGGAGATTACCTTGAATTAGACTTTGAGGCCAGGCTGGGCTACATAGTGAGTTCAAGGCCAACCTCAACTACACAGTGAGACCCTGTCTCAAAAATACATACATATGTACATACATACACAGGTTTTATTAAAAAAAAATCACAACGGCATCTACAGAGAGGAAGGGGTAAGATGGGTGAGGGAGGCCAGGAAACACCTTCTGTATCGTAACCGAGGTACCCTTATTTGGAAATACGGGGGGAAACTCAGCAAGGCACAGATGCAGGTGGGCGGCTGTAACCTTGGGTGTGCAGGAGTGGAGGAAGGAATGGATGGTGACCCCGTAATCACGTACATGCTTGGCTTTGGTGCAGCGGATACGGTTTTCCTTGCCCTGGGAGGTTTTCGCGTTCCGTGGCGTTTCTCCAGAACCTGTGGCTTCATCGTGGGCTTTTCCCAGTACAGCATAGAGATGCGAGGTTCACAGACCTGCCACTCCTGCCAGCACGCAGCCCAGCCCAGGGTCAAGACAGCGTCTGTGGCCTCCTTGCCTCTCACCATTGTCCCGAGTTCAGAGTCTCATCTTGCTCCTGTGGGCTGTCACCCGGGCTGTGCAGGACATTGCCGAGGAGTTTAGGGTCAGTTGCAGAAGAGACTAATGAATCCTTGGGGAAGCATTTGTAAAAAACAAAAGAATGGGCAGGGGATTTAGCTCAGTGGCATAAGCGCCTGCCTGGCAACCCTGAGGTCCTGAGTTCGATCCCTGATACCAAAAAACCAAACAAACAAACAAACAACTGATACTTTAGCCTGCATATTTCCGCTGGAGTCCACTGGGATGGCAAAATAAACAGCACGATGTGTGTGTGCGTGTGTGTGCCGAGGAGGAGGGACCCTCTCCCCTCTCCCACTCTTTCAGCAACTCAAGGAGGCCTCTTTCCAGAGAGCTGACCGAGCTCTACCTGCTGCATTTGCAGACACCTGCCCTCATCATACGTTTCCTAAGTGACACGGTTTGCCATGAATTCGTGGGCCAAAGGAGAAACTGAACAAACAAAAATATTCCCCTTGTGGGTACGGCTCTGAGCGCACGTAGACAAGCTGATTCTGACACGCTGGTGGAGTTTCACAGTCGCCTCGGAAATGCCTAGAATTAGGGAACCTCTCCCCCCGTCCCCCACCTGTGGCGCTGCCTCTGTCTCTCTCTGTGCCCCTTACTTGTCAATTCGAGTGATCTTGCATGATCTAATCCTCAGTCTGGAGACAGTCATAGCAGAAGCCACTGTGGCTGAGGAAATAAAACATAAAACCCGGAATGCTCTGTCTGACTAAGGTAGCAGCTCCCAGAATCACACTAGAAAAAGCGCAGCACTTGCTGGTTATTTCCGAGGGAGGAGAAGGCGATGGCTTGGTTCATCGAGGTACCAGCCACGGTGACTGAACCGAGTCCTCTCTGGCACACATTTCCCTCACACATGGCGCAGATCGAAGGTGTGCAAAGACGGGGCTGAAGCTGGCCAGCAAGGTAAGGGCTTTGACCTGGCCCTGTGGGACAAAGCCGGGCAGCTACCCCTGCAGTGAAGGGGACGGTGCCAAAAGGAACCTTTCTGTCATGCTCTCTGCTAGAATGCTTTTGTGATGGATGTATTCTCTTTATTAAGTCTTGCTGCATTTCTATTTTTATGCATTCACATTTTACCTTATTTTTGGTTTTATTTGCAAGCTCTCTACTACTGCGCTGCACTTCCCAGCCCACAGATGTCTTTTTATCGCGAAGCTGTTGTGCGTCTGTGAAAACAAGCTCCAGCTGCCTCCCCATGGCTCTCGAGCTGCTCCTTCATATTTTGTGCATGCTCGTGCCCTGGCTCGGCTGCCCAGTCCCTCACTCTCCAATTGCTATCTTTCAAGCAGTGCCACAACGAAGATCCCCACACATGCATGATTCACACAGTCCCGCTGCCCTAGAAGATTCTGGAAGAGGGGTGCTCGAGTCGGAGGGGTACTGGCCTGCAAACTTGTTTGGGTACCATTGCCAAATATATGCCTGCATTGCATCTGCGACATTGACCTTTGTCCTGGGATTTGCTTACTAACTGTGATTGTCCCCTACTCACAGCCTAAGGAATATGCCGGAAGCGTGGGCCTTTCTCTGATACCCCATGGCTGAGATATGGATGGGGTCTGAAATTGGACTTTATCACAGGGAGGCCCAAAGAGGAACTGTGGGTCAAGAGAGTGCCCCTCCGCTTCTCTCATCTCTCTTCTCCCTTCCCCTCCCCCCTCCTTCTTCCCCTCTCCCTCTCTCTCCTTCCCTCTCCACCCCCATTGCCTCCAGTGATGGGCACCACCGGGCACCTATACCTGTTACTATTTATTTTGGAGGACTTGGGATCGAAACCAGTGTCTCCCGGCTCAGCAGCATCCCTAGCACCCCACCCCTTTATTTTTTGTTTTGACAGTGTCTGTCTTAAGTCCTTTAGCTGCCCAAGCTGGACTCGAACCTGTGACCCTCCTGCCTCAGCCTCTCAGAGTGCTAGGGTTATGAGCGTACACTACCAAGCCCAGCTTGTTACTGTTTCTGAAAGCCTTGAGTGACATTTACTGTGGGCCAGGCAGCGCATTGCTCTGTATCATCCTTTCACTTTTGCGTCAATGATGTTTGTACTGTTTAGGATGCTCCCATGTGTAAACTGGCTCCAGTCATCCTGGCTTCCCACAACTGGAGCACTCAGCGGCAGCGTTATGGTTTACTGAGTCTCTGAAAGTTCATGGGTTGGAAATTTAATCTCCAAATCCACACTTTAGTAGGACATGAAGGTGAGACTTTTGGGGGATCGGCGGGATTAGCTGCAGTAGTAAGGATGGCGCCCCCCGGTCCGACATAAGGCTGCAGACAGAAGATGCCCTGCCGTGGAGCTCACAGCCCTGCAACTATAAGCCAAGTAGACCTCTAACCCCCATGAATTACCCAGCCTCGGGCTTCCGTTATTCAACAGAAGATGGGCTGGGACATGTGGTGTAGATAAATGTGGCAGCCCTGCTCCTGGAAGTCTAGTGTAACATGGGACCAGGCACCACCAAAAGTGTCAGTCAAGGGCCCAGACTCTTTCTATCTCTCTCCTCTGCCCACCTCTGCAGCTTAGTTCTTCTTTTAGGCTGGATTCTCCTAAGGCACCAGATGTCCCAAGGTTCCCTGGGTATTCTTTCCAGATGCTGCTGAGTCCCGAGGCAGAAGAGGCACTGTCACTCTGTGATCAGAATGGGATCCCATATCACCTTTAAGTCAGTCAAAGAAAAAACAAATGACATCACTATGGCTCCCCTGAGCCCATCAAGACCTGCCTTTATGCTGGGAGTGGGCTTGGCATTCTTGGGCTCCTGACAAGAGGCAGGTTCCCGAGGACAGAGAGGTCCTGTCGGTAAGGGGGCAGGATTGGTGGCAGCCCTGTAAGTTGGTGCGTGCGTTCGTGTGTGTGTGTGTTTGTGTTGCAACAAGTCTTACTCAGCTAGATATAAATGAACCCATTTCATCCTCCAATAATGTTGTGAGGAAGCTGTCTATTCATTTCCTGTGGCTGCAGTAACACATTACTGCAAACCTAGAATTTCTTTTTTCCCAGTTATGGAGGCTTGAAGTCAATCTAGGTATGCACAAGGCCATGATCTAGGAGGCAGCCTTCATCACCTATCGGGTGATGGAACCAAGTATCCTTTGGCTGGTGGCATCATACACAGCCCACCTTGGTCTCTGTCTTTGTGTGGGCTTTTCCCTGGGTCTGCATCCCCTCTGGGTTTGTGTTTACATTGCCTTCTCTGCTTAAAGGTACCAGCCAGGGATTAGAGCCCACCCTAACCATATATCGTCTTCTTCACTTGACCCATGTACAAAGACCTTCTTTCCAAATGAGGTGACATTCATGGGCACTGGGAGTTAGGACTTGCACATGTCTTTTGGGGGGTGTAACTGGACCCTGTACAGAAGACCCTATTTTTGTCCCTGACTCACCATTAGGAAGTTTCAGTGAGAAATTTTAATTAGCTACTAAGTAGTACCGATGTCTTTGAGTCCAGATAGTTCACTTTCTGAGTCCTAGCCTCCTAACCATACACCATACTGATAAAATAAATGATGAAGTCATAGACAGCTGAGAAATTATTATTTTATTTGTGACACAGGGTCTTTTTAAGTTGCCCAAGATGGCCTTGAACTTGCGTTCTTCTTGTCTTAGCCTCCCAAGTAGCTGGGATTTACAGGCGCGTGCTACCAGGCCTGACTCAAGTTGTTCTGGTTTTGTAGCTGCCAAATGACTGCAAAATGCATTCCATAAATGTTTATTAGAGGTAGGGTCTCACTGCATATTTCAGGCTGGCCTTGAACTCAGTATACAGCCCAGCTTGGCCTCAAACTCTAGTGATTCTCTTGCCTCAGTCTCTTGAAGACTGGAATTACAAGCATGTGCCACCACGCCCAACTTTACAAATATTTACTGAACACCTATAGTATAACCACACAGTCCTTGTTTCTGCCAGGCTTCTTGTGCTGTGCTGAATACAGTGTGACTGCTCAGGCTGGGCTGGTCTTCTCACTACCTCAAGAGTCTGGGACATAATATTTCCTTCTGGTGAGAAGTGAGTCATTGAAAGCATGATTTCTTATTTAGCATTTTTCTTTTCCTAGAGCATAAAAATGATCACTCAATTTCTCCGGTAGGGAAAGCAATAGTGCAATCAATACATAGTGAAAAATTAACCTTGACAGTAACACCTGTATTTTTATTTTTGCTTATTCATCATAAAAGAGGAGAACAACCCGAGAGACTGTGACCTCAGGACTTGGTGGTAGGTGGTGTGGCTGGAATCAGCGTAGGGTGCTCCGGGGCTGGTCTTGACTGCTGCTGCACCCCCAGATCACACATCTCAGGCTGGATCCAATGGGGAGAGACTGGGAAGGAAGCACCGTCAGTGTGCACATGTTGATTTTCTTCAGCAGTGCTTAGTCGCAGTAGGCACTGTAGGTGGGATGTGTAAGCACCCAGTTTCTTGTGCTCAGGTTTACACGACAGCTTCATTCTGCAGGGGCGGTGCCCACAATTTAGATGGCAATCTTCGGTAGTGTTCCCTTCTTTTTTTTCTACTTTATAATTATTTCATTAAAACAAAACAAAACAAAAAAATCCATCCATCAAACAAACAAACAAATAAAAAACCAGTTTTTGGACCAGGGATATAGATCAGTGGCATAAGCCCCTACCTGGGGAGAGCAAGGTCTTATGTTCAATTCCCAATACCAAAAACGAAACAAACAAAAATCCTGAAAACCACCTGTTTTTAAGGTTACAGCTCTTTCAGTGATTGAAAATTCTACTGTGTTTGAGTACTTGGGTGATAATTTTCAGATCATCACTCTTCAGTACTCGGCAAATAAAATTAGACTGTCGTAAGTCTAAGTTAAAACACGTTGAGCTATTGATCTTTGACAAAGGGGCCAAAATCTTACAGTGGAGGAAAGATAGTCACTGTAGTAATTAGTGCTAGGACAACTGGCTATCCACATGCAGAAGACTGAGTCTGGACTCATATCTCTCATCATGGTGTAAACTAAAATCAAAACAGGACAAAGAACTACAGGCTAAAACAGAAATACTTAGCATGTTGGAAGATAAACTAGGTAAAAAACTCTTGAAGTCATAGCCATAAGCAAGGACTTTCTGAACAGAATCCTGGTTGTATAGGAAATAGTACTAAGAATTAATGAATGGGATTGTATCAGTTTAAAAAGCTTCTGCACAGCAGTAGAAACAACCAACAGAGTGAAAACACAACCTAAAGAATGGCAAAGCATTTTTGCCATCTATACATCACACAGAGGACTAACATCTAGAATTATAAAGAACTAAAAAAAAAAAAAAAGAGTGACACCCCATGCACATAAAAGACCCAAGAAAAAAATGGAGAACAGATGAATAGACACTTCTCAGAAGAAGTACAAATGGCCAATAAATACATGAAGAAATTCTCAACATCTCTGGATATTAGAGAAATGGAAATTAAAGCAACATTGAGATTTCACTGTATCGCAGTAAGAACAACCATCAATAAAAAATCAAATTCAAATTTTAAAAGCTGATGAGGTTGTGAGGAAAAAGGAACATTTCTACATTGTTCGTAGGAATATAAACTAGTACGACCTCTATGGAAATCAAAATGGAGATTCTGAAAATAAAAATAAAACTAGAATTTTCATTTGACCCAGCTATTCCCCTTCTGGATATTTGCCTCAAAGAGTTAAAGACATCAGGCCAGGAATATTGCTCAGCGGCAGAGTGCCTGCCTGGCAAGTGTGAGGTTCTGAGTTCAATTCCCCACACCAGAAAAAAAAAAGAGTTAAAGACATCGTATTACAGTGATCCATGCTTACCTGTGTTTATAGCAGTACAACTCGCAATAACTAAATCTTGGAAGCAGCCTATATGTCCATCAACAGGTGAATGAATATGGTACATGTGGTATTTACACACAATGGAGTAAAATGCTGCCAAAAAGGATAAATTTGAGTCATTTGTAAGAAAACGGATGCACCTGGAGACCATAATGTTAAGTGAAATAAATCAGACACACAAGCTTAAATATTATGTGGTTTCTTTTCTATGAGAAAGGCAAAGTATAAGTAAAGAGCAAAATAAAAGGTGGATCATAGGAAGTAGGGAGACAGATCTTTCTCACATGGGAAAAAGAGCAAGAGATGGAGGGAAGAGAGATGGAGAGGAGAGGAAATGGGGATGAGAAAAACAACTAAGATGTATTATGCTACGTACATGCACCAACTCTACACAAGGCTGTAAACATTATGTACTGCAACCATGGACTAATGAAAATTTTAAGAAATGGAATTTTAAGAGTAGAGTGCTATCTGAAAATTAGGTAATTGTTTTAAAAGTTATTTAATGCTATCTAAATTTCATATGATTTTAAATCCTAGATTATCTATTGAAAAATATACTGGGGCTGCCACGGGGAAAAACAAGAAACCAGCCTCTTCCTGTGAGCCAGCGGCAGCCATGTGGGCTGCTAGGAGGAGAAACAGGAAGCAGCCCCTTCTTATCAGTCAGCACAGCCATTTGAGTCACCAGGAGGAGAAAGAAGCTAGTCCTTTCCTGTGAGCCAGAAGCAGCCTTGTGAGCCACTCGGAGGAGAAATAAGATGCCAGCCCCTTCCTGTGAGCTAGTCGGTGCACAGACTGGGAGACAAGAAGAGCCCAGGTCCTGCAAACCCCTGTTAGCAACTGGCTGATCCAGAGAAGCACAGACTGAGATGATAGCTACTGAAGTAAAAAAATAAAATAAAATAAAACAAAATAACAACAGCTTAGTGCTTACAGTGTTTAGTGTTTAATTGACTTTGCAGGCCTGAAGCTGGTAGTGTGAACATCTATTTTAGGGGATAACAATATGCAATATAGCAACTATGGGGGTTTTGTTCTGAACGTGGTAGCCACTTTTAATTCCCTATTATCTTGTTTTAATGTCTTGTATTGTTTTCATTGTTTTTTGTTTTGTTTAGTTTTATTCTGTTTTATTTGATTTTATTATATCTGATGGCATGGGCAGCTATTTCTAAGATAACAAAATACATTATGGTAGTCATTGGTGATTTCCTATTATCTTGTTTTGAAGTCCTGTATAACTTTCACTGCTTTTTTTTTGATTGGCTTTATTTTGTTTTATTTTGATTGGTTTTATTCTCTTTAAAATAAAATTAAAAAAGAAAAATAAAAAGATGATGAATAAAGACAAATAACATTTTGCAATTTTTTTCTCTTTGAATATAAATTTCCTTCCATGGCTCACACAGAATTTCATGTTATTATAATTTGTTTTTGCTTTATTGATTACTATGCTATTTCATTACAATAAAAATAAGGACACAGGTGTCTGTGATCACAAAAAGAAGGTTGTAAACTACATTGTAATCCTGAATAGGTATGACAGAAAGGTCAAAGTGAAGAAGTTTTCCTAATCCTGTACTTTCTGACTTAGAAAGCATTCCTTTTTGCATCAACTCAACTTTTCATTACTGTAACAAAGTAACTGAGAATATCAGCTTATGAAGAGAAAAGGTTTCTTTGGACTCACAGGTTTCAGCTGTGGTTGGTCAGGTGTGTTTCTTTTTGTCCTGCAGCAAGACAGTGTGTTATGGTGAGCAATGCATGAGAGACAAAGCATCTTCCTTACAGGAGCCAGGAGGCAGAGAAAAGGGGAGCCTGGAGCCCCAATATCCCCTTCAAGGGCACATGCTCAAAGATCTAACTTCCTCTTGCTAAGCCCTGCCTCCTAAAGACTTCACCACCACAAGCTGGAGTCCAAGCCTTTGGGGAACATTTGAGATCCAAAACCTAAGGGCTGGGGATGTAGCTCATCGGTAGAGCACTTGTCCAGCATGCGCGAGGCCCTGGGTTCCATTCCCAGTGCTGCAAGATCGACCATAGCACTTGCTATTTGGCTTTTTCTGAGAAGGAGGATTGGAAACTTGCAGATAATTAAAGCTGCTTTGTTCTCCTTGGTGCTTATGATCAGCACCAAAGCACTTGATATGCTTCTGGAAATATGTGAGCTCAACTCTATGGAAATTCATGCCTGGACCTAAGGTTCAGTGATGGTAGAAATATCACCCTCCACTTAAATAGAACGACTGGCTATGCTTTTTCATATGGATATAGATTAGGATCTGACAATCACAGGACAGAAAGGAATAGAAACCTTAAAATGGCCAAAATGTACCACTGTTTCCTACTTAAGAAGTTGTAGCAAGACACTGATGTGCATTAAAAATGAAAATGACTTGCCTGAACTCTCACAAGGAAAGAATTGTGTGGAGCAGACTCAAAGCACCTTTTACAATAGAGCTGTTTCGTTTTTATCTTTTATGTGTTATATACAATCCAACTTACCCATCTGTTACAATAGAAGCACATCACATCTAGAAAACAACAACAAAAAAAAAACCACCTGTGACTATGAGAGATAGTAAAATAGTCATTTCAACTATGAGGATGTGCATTTAATGCTAACAGCTAATGATCCTGACATTCAAATTTCATTTGCACTCATATAAAAATATTTCTTTATAGGGAGCAGGATCTTTTTATTTTTTTTTTAGTGACAATTATGGCATATGATCTCAGTAAGATGGGTTGTCCAAAAATCATTGATTCTGCAAGAGGTGGAAATTTGTGAGTGTGTTGGAAGTTGAGAGCTGAAAATTCCCTTCTATAGAGGAGAAAGATGCCAATGCATACAAAAGAGAAAGAGAAATACAGTCTCCTCTTTCCTGGTCCCCACTCAGGATCAATATTTAATCTTTTCTGCTTTCTAGCTCGGATCCAGTTAGTCGAGTAATTGAGACTGTGACGTTGTAGCCCATGCCTACTCCCTTCTCTTGTTCTTTCTTCCACCTAGATATTATTTTCAGAAGGGTTAGATTTCTTGTGTGGTAGAGCAAATGATTTCACAGTCACACATTACATTTATGAACCAAGAAGGGGAAAAAAAAGACAATATATTTATATCTAACATAGTGCCTGTATTTTACCATGTGGCGATTCTTTCTGCTTGTCAAAACTATATCCTTTTTTTGGACCATGGGAATCAAAAGCCTGTTTACCTTCTTTTTTTTTTTTTTTTTTTTGCGGCATCAGGGATTGAACTCACGACCTTGTGCTTGCCAGGCAGGTGCTTAGGCCACTGAGCTAGATCCCCGGCCCTGGTGTTTTTGAGACAGGGTCTCACTATGCCGTTCAGGCTGGCCTTGAGCTCACTTTGTAGCCCAGGCTGGTCTCGAACTCACAATGATCCTTCTGTCCCAGCCTCCCGAGTGCTGGGATTACAGGCGTGAGCTACCACGCCCAGCTTAGCCTGTTTACTTTCTGCAGCAATGAGCGTACAGCCTTCACTCTGTCTTACTACATTCCCATTATTAAGATGGGTTTTGAATGTCAGTAGTTTAGGTGTGATCTAGTCCCAGGAGACACCTGGAGGGTAGTGGGGAAGCGAGACAGGTACTCAGAGGCAGTGCTGAAGGTGCTTACCAAGCCCGTGACCACTGTGGAGACCTGGGGCTGGCCTCGCTGGGAACCTCTGGGAGATGTGGTAGAACTGGAACTCTCCCACCTGAGCTGGGAGGGTGCTGGTATTGACACACTCTCAGAAGGCATTTCGTTCAGCTGTTTTCCAGAACTCCCAATCGTTAGCCTGTGCAACTGCACTCACCCACTAGGCCGTTTATTGGGTATCTTATCAAGATGAGTGCTGTGATTTCCAAAAAGGGTTAGCTGAGTCTGAAGACATTAGCTATGTTCCTTGACTATGGAACTTGGGATACTCTGACTTTGGAAGTGTTTGATGGCATCAGACGGAGGTCTTCTGTCTCAACTACATCTCTCTGCCTTTAGAAAATGGGTATTGCCAGGCCTGGCGGTGCATGCCTATAATCCCAGTACTTGGGAGCCTGAGGCAGGAGGATCATTGTGAATTCAAGACCAGCCTAGACTTCAAAGTGAGCTCAAGGCCAGCCTGAATGGCATAGTGAGACCCTGTCTCAAAAAGACAATGGCCGGGGACTTAGCTCAGTGGCATAAGTGCCTGCCTGGCAAGCACGAGGTCATGAGCTCAATCCTTGGTGCTGCCAAAAAAAAAAAAAAAAAAGAAAGAAAATTGGTACTACCACAGACAAGATACAAACATATATGCATGGCTGTCTTTTCATGGAACTTTCCTTATGTACACTGAAATATGAATTTCCTATAATTTTCATATGTCCTGGAATAGTGTTTTTCTTCTGATATTTTTAAACTCCTTATCAAGGCAAAAATGACTCATAGCTCATGAGCCATACAAAAAACAGGCAGTTAGGTGTTTGCTCTTTGCGGCTTTAATAACTGAGGAGTCAATAATTGGTGAGTGGCACTGTGCTAGCCAGGATTTCATTACCGTAACAAATGTTTGAGATAAGCAAGCTGGAAAGAGACGTGGTTGGTTTTCGCTCACAGTTTTGGAGTTGGCAGTCCACAATTGGGTGGATGCATTCATTTTGGGCCTGGTGGGGAACAGCCTGAGATGTGGGAGCTCATGGAAGAGCAAAACTTCTCCTCTCACAGCTGGGAATCTGAGGAAAGGAAAGGGCTGCAGTCCTATTGTCCCCTTCCAGGCCACACCCCCTATGACCTAAAGACCTCCCTTTAGATTCCATCCACTGAAGATTCCACTACCACCCATTGGTGCAATGGACTGGTGACCAAGCCTTCAACATGGGCTTTTGTGGAACACTTAAGACCCAATTACAGCAGTCACTAAAGGCCAAGTGGTCCAACTGTCATTTTGGTGGAAGCAATCAGACTGTGTAACATGTGGGGCTGTGTCTTACAGTGATTCAGTCACATGTGGGCATCACTGCTGAAAACCAGCTGTGTGGTCTTCTCATAACAGGTACAATATGTCTGAAGGGGTCACACTCTTGGGGCTGTAAGGAGAAATCATTATGCCTTGGACACTGACTAGGCTGTTTTCTTATTGTTGTAGCAAAGCACTTGAGGCAGGCTAAACCTATAAGGAAAGGAAACTTCTGGAGCTCAGTTTTGGAGGCTCAAAGGTATGATGGCAGTGTTAGCGTGGCTCCAGTGAGTGCCTCACAGTGGTGACAGGTACATGCACAGTATCCAGAGATCACCTCACCACACAGGAAGCTAGTGTGGGACAGGGGTCCCACAGTCCCTTCTGAGGGCGCATCTCCAGCTGACCTAAGGACCTGTGAAACACAGCTCTGCAGGGTGTGCCACCCCCCAACATCCCCACCCTGTGGACCACATTTCCAACACATGACCCCTTGGTAGGAAACCATAGCAGAGACCTTTATGAATCTCAGGACATGAGCAAGTTTGGAGTCATCACTTACTGAGGTCAAGGCTATACCATGGAATCAAATGTCGTGTCTAGGCAAGACCTGTCCTTACCCTCAAACACATCTAGGCAAGACCTGTCCTTATTCTCAGACACTTTTGATTAATTTTGACTGGAAGCCACAGACACCCCAAATAACAATGGAATGAATCAGGCAGAAGCTAATTTCTCTCAGTACTCATGGGGATAAGCCAGGCTCCCATTTCACAGTCATCCTTGATGAAGCAGGTCCTGACCTGTCACCTAACAGGGCTAGTCCATGTGTAGTCATAACATAGTACTCCAGAGGAGGAAGGAGAAAGAGGCACTGCTCTAACTTGCATGCAAATGTTACCTCCACATTCATATGTAGAAGCCCTATCACCAGTAGGATAGCAGTAGAAGGCAGGACTTTGGGGAGCTGATAAGGTCAGGAGGATGGGGGCCTCATGATAGTATTAGTGCCCTTTTGAGAAGACACAGGAAGCCTCGGTGTGGTGGCACACTCCTGTGGTCCCATCATTCTGGGAAGCTGAGGAAGAAAGATCGTAAATTCGAGCCCAGCCCGGACAACTTAGTGGGAGCCCCAAAATAAAAATAAAAATAAAAATAAAAATAAAAATAAAAATAAAAATGGTGCTGAAGGTGTAGCTCAGTTCAGAGGCCCTAGTTTCAATCCCTAGTACTGGGAAAAGAAAGAAAGGAGACCCAAGAACTTGCTTTTCTCTGCCCCTTCTGCCAGATAATGATATAAATGTTCTGTGATTTAGGATGATTTGACTATGACGTCTCACTTTTTTGATGGTGCTACGTGGTATGCATTCCCTATATTCTGTGTTTTCCAGTCTGATTTTTTTTTCCCCAGGGCTGGAGATAAGCAGTCACATACACTGTGGGGATGCTGGAGGGCGGCTATGAGTGGCCACTTCTAATCAGCCCGGCAAGCACAAGAGAAAACAGGCAACACTCTATCTGGGACATTCAGTAGGTTACTTTGTTTGGTGCCTTTTGTCTCAGTTGGTTTTCTCCTTGCTGAGACAAAATACTGACACCTGCAAGTTAAGAGTGGAAAGGTTAATTTTAGCTCACAGTTTGTAATGGTTTCATGCCATACCCAGCTTGCCCAAAGGCAGGGAGGCATGGCAGGGGAGAAACAGTCCATGGCACGGCAGGCAGGCAGCAACAAGAGACAGCTTTCTGTCTTCTTTCTGTCCCTTACATGCAATCCAGGCTACCTGCCCTTAGGGAGTATAGCACTCACACCTGCAGTGGGATACCCTAAATCCTAACATCACATCCTTAACCCCAGCGTCACACCCTTAATCCCAGCATCATCCCTTAGGCCCTGGATCCAGCCACCTCCAAAAAGCCCCACCTCTGACTGCGTGAGGCTTTGGAGGGACATCTAGACACAAGCCATAAAACTTCTCAATTTAGGGCATTTTCAAGCTCTGATGGGTTTATTGGGGAGCAACCACATTGCAAGTTCGGAGCATCTGTACCATGACAGAAAGCAGTCTATGAGCGAGAAAGGGAGCCCATGCCAGGCCCTGGGGTTTTGGGCACCGTGACCTTGGACTTCCAGCTTCTGGGGCTGTGGGATGCGAATGTTTGTTGTTTAAGCCTCCAGCCCATGGTGGCTCGTTGAGTGGACTTCACTGAGGAACACAGTGGAGAGGATTGTATGCTCTGTGGATGTCATCCCTGCCTGCGTCCTAGTGGCTAGAGTGTGATCCCGTGGACATTGGCACACCACTGCGGACGGGGCTGTGGAATGTGATCACGACTCTGGGAAGAGGCTCGGGTTTTATTCCTCCAGGGCAGGGGTTCACAGCTGTAGCACCGCTGACACTCTCATCAGGATACTGTGTTGTAGGACAGTATCTTGTACCTCTTAGGACGTTTAGCTACACCCTCAGTTCCCACTCACAGGTGACCTCTTCCTGCCTATGACAAGTGAACATGTTTTCACACATTGTCAGCTGCCAGTGAAATCAAAGCGCAAGTACAGCAGAGGAGGAGAGTGGACATTCAGGGGTCTGTCCTGATACAGCCTGTGTCTGGCAGCTGGATGCTCTTCCAGTAACCAGGAGAAGCCTACTGTCTCATTCAAGGCAGGCTGTGGGATCAACTTCCTGTCTGTGGGCAGGCTGGTCTGCAGAGGAACTGTTTTGTGATGCTTCCGTTCCATTCCTGACCTTGTCACCTCCCTCTGCTGCCCCTTCTGAGAGATTCTGTGAGCTGCTTACTATTCTTTGATACATTCACTTTCTGTTTAGACTTGCCAGAGTTAAGCCCAGCTGTTTACAAAGACCGCTCAGGACTGATAGAACCAGACTCATTAAGATTCCTCCAGGATTCCCTTTAAGACTTTCGTCTTTTGTTGCTTGGGTTAAGAAGCCAGGCAGAACTTCTAGGAATAGCTCACAGAAACAAATTCCCATGTCCAGAACTCATGGGAACCGGCTCAGTTGGTAACTTCAAATTCTGTGTCTTGAACAGCTGCGAAAGTGTGTAGGCATCTGACTTCCATCTGGAGCTCTATACATTTCTTCTGCTTTCCCGTTGGCAGTCTTCAAATGCAACCGTGAACACTTCCCTCACTTATTCCCTCTGTGAGAATTTGTTTCCTTGCCTTGTGTGTCTGTTGCCTTCTTACACTTCATTGTGTTACAGACAGCTGAGTTAGTTAGAAATATTATAGGCGGTCACACAGGGCTGGGCCCTCCAAGGAGCCAGTGCACAAGACTGGTTTGCGACCTTGGAGGAAACGAAAGACAAAACAAATGCAACCACATCGTAAGTATAAACATCAGGGATTGCTATCTTAAATAGGTATCAATCACCTTGAGGAAGCCAGAAGGAGCCACCAACCCAACCACTTACCAGCAAAGACCCTATTCTGTATTCATGCCCACTTGCTATGTGACTTGCCTCCCCCTTGGATCCCGATTTAATCAATTTTACCTGAGCGATTACATTCATAATCTTGTTGGTTGACCATAGTTCTGCCCTGCCTCATGCCCTGTCCCCATCTTGGACCCACCTCACCTTGGGGTGGTTTTGCTCTATAAAAGTCCCCCAAAAAGACAGAGTCTTTGGCAACCCACTCCGGACCCCTTCTGTCTCTCTCCCAGACAGAAGCTTTCTGTCTTTCAATAAATATATTCTGCTCTTAACCTCCGTTGTTCCTAAAATTCATTCGTCGATTTTAGAGAACAGGGACTTGTACCGGCTGGCTATCTAGTAGGTTGGGAGTTAGTTTTCCCTATACCAATTTCACCTGCTTTGCTTCTTGTTCTATGTCTTGTCTCTTTCCCCTTGCTGCTGGCTCAAACCCTTGGACTGTGTAACGTTTTTTTGTTACCTAGGAAGTTGTAGAATGCTCCTTGAAAGAGAAGCTGAAGGAGGCAGGTTTGCCTGAGATGAGTCTGCACTGCCCGGGCACGAGACCAGCGGGGCAGGGCTGGTGACTGGGATGGTGCGGGCGTTGAATCCGGGCAGTATGGATGGGGTACCAGCAGCACCACACAGGTGCGCAAAGCTTTGTGACGTCTCCAGCTTCAAAGCGTGCGAGCTGACAGAACTCGGGGCAGGCTCAGGCACAGGCAGTGCTGGGATCTGGACCCGTTCCAGCCCCTGGACCCATTTTGTTGCCTGTGGTACTGGTTGGTGCCCCCGTGGCTGCCGCCTGCATCATGCATGGGTTATCACCCGTTGGCCCTGAGGTTGGTGGGTGGACAGTGAGGTGGGAGGTGACCTGAATGACCCCTGTGTACTCTGAGGAGCTGAGCTGATCCAAGTTCATACCAACTTTTCTCTTTCTTTTTCTTTCTTTCTTTCTTTCTTTCTTTCTTTCTTTCTTTCTTTCTCAGAACATATTTGAGCAGAACATATTTACTGAGAGAAAGAAAGCTTCTGTCAGAGAGACAGAAGGGGTCCCAAGTGGGTTGTCGAGGACTCTGCCTTTTCTTGGGATTTTTTTTTTATTTTGAAAAGAATACAACCAAACCAAACAAAACAAAACAGAGTAAAGTCAATCAAAACAAAGCAATGAACATGGAATATGACTTTGAAACAGTGTAAAAAGGAAGAAAAGAAAAAACAAACACACAAACGAACAAAAAAAAACAAAGCAATAGATAAGTTTCCATAATGGCTCTTGTTATCTGCAGTATACCTGCCCATACCATCAGGGATAAGTAAAATCAAACAAAATACAACAAACTAAAGCAGTAGAAACAATTCAAAACATAATATTTCTTGGGATTTTTATAGAGCAAAGCCATGAGGTGAGATGGGCCAAGGTAGGGAAAAAAGGGAACTCGCAAGGCAGGCAGGCATGAGGTAGGACAGAACTATGGTCAACCAATAAGATTACGAGTGTAATTGCTCAGATAAAATTGATTAAATCGGGATCCAAGGGGGAGGCGAGTCACATAGCAAGTGGGCATAAATACAGAATAGAGTCTTTGCTGGTAAGTGGTGGGGTTAGCGGGTCCTTCTGGATTCCTCAAGGTGACTGATACCTATTCAGAATATCAATCCCTGATGTTTATACTTAGGGTGTAGTTGCATTTGTTTTGCTTTTGCCTTTTTGAGATCTGCCTTGCAGTAAAGGTGTCTGCCTCCTCCAAGGTTGCAAGATATCTGATCTTCTGCTCTGGCTCCTTGGAGGACCCAGCCCTGTCTGACTGCCTATAATATTTCTATCTAACTCAGCTGCCTATAACATTCCCCCATCTGAAGAAGTACCCCGAATTGCTGTGAGGGAGTAATGGGCAATGACTGATCTGGCTTCTTCAGGCTTAAGGGGATTGTAGTTGTTGATTGGCAGTCAGAGATACTCTGTAGAGGATATATCTAAAGGCCCTCAATAGACACCAGGCATTTTTATCTTGGGTATGCATATAGGTTTAGGTCTTGAGAAGACAAAGGCAAAGAAACAACTAAGTATGTATGGGTCAAATAATAGAACCAATAGGATAATTATGAGTACAGTTAACAAAGATTTCCACCAAGAGGAGCTAGTAATGGCTTCCTATAAGGAGGATAAGGATGAGGTTCAGGGAATTTTAGAGTCTGACATGTCGTTGATTTGTCGTCTAATATCTTGAACAAAACTATAACAGACAATGCATAAGAAATTATAAGCAATGGGCAAAGACACAACAAAATTTGAAGCATAAAAATTTGTTACCTAAATGAGTTCCAGTCCACAGTCTATGAAACAACTCCACACCAAGCCCGACTCCTTTACCTTTTGCTGCCTATGGTAGCAACTCTTTAAGACAGGCCCGGTGACACTCACCTCCTGCCATCGTGCCTGCTATGCTCTGAAGGTTTGGGGCTCCTGCCCAATTTGTGTGTTGAACCCCCACTGCCCAATGGTATGGTGTTTGGGGCTGGGGCCTTTGGGGGATAAGGAATCTTAAATGAGCTCACAAGGATGGAACCTCCATGGTGCATAATGGGATTTGTCTCTTTTTAAGAATAGGACGAGTCTGGTACCCTCTCTTCCTCCTTCCTTCCCTCTATCCCGCCTCCCCCCACTTTGTGCTCTTGGTTTAAGCCATTGCATTCATGCAATTTCCTTACGATGGCCCGTGAAGACTAAGAGAAGGTCCTGTGTGTTTTCCTCTGACACTGGCCAAGGCTGACCTTCGCAAGCAGTGGAAAATAAGAAGGGGCTGTGACTTCTGAGGCTAAGTCCTAACAGCCACTGAGACTCCTCACTGGTGTCTTGGGTCACCCAGTCTGGGGACCAGTCACCCTGTCAACAGGATGCCCAAGTGGTCCCACGCGAGGCCCCAGGGAGAGGAACAGAGGCTGCCCTCTGATAGCCCCCTGGTGGCCCTGTGAGGGTGCCACCTGGAAGGCAAGGCCTCCAGTGCCATCGGGTTCTCAGGCGCTTCCTAGCCTGAGTCTTTACATCTTCCATTTGGAGCCTCAGAAATCATCAGTGCAGGACCAACCTTCCCTTTATGCCCTGTCTGGATTTCTGACCCAAACTGTCAGGGAGATGCAATATATAAATGTGACCCTTTCAAGCACAGAGGAAGGCCCACATGCTAGAGGTAGGTTCCCCAGCCTGTGGCCCTAGTGGGACAGGGTGGTACCTTTAGGGGACAGCTGAGCGAGGGACGTTACCGGGGGAGGAGCCTTCAGGGGATCCAGGGACACCAGCCCTTTTTATTTCCCTCTCTCTGCTTCCTGGTCCCCACAAGTACCTTTGTTCCACCACACCCTGTCTGCTATGATGTTTTCCTCACCACAGGCCCAAAAGCAACAGACTAACTGGACGTGGGCTGAAACAGTGAGCTAAAATATAAACCTTTCCTCCTTGTAAGTAGATAACCTCAGGCATTTTGAGAACTAACAACAGAGCTTTTCTTCAGGACTGCAGACGTCCTCCCATGCTAAATGCTAAACTCCGGTCGTCTGACCTCTGATGCAGGGGACTCGTCTACCATCCTCCTACAAGAGCAAGGACGAGGACTCAGGAACTGGCAAACGCTGTGCCGGGAGTCGGTGCTTGGTCACTCAGAAATTAGGCAGTCTAGGAAAACTGTCCCCAGTGTGAGACACTGAAATTTAAGAGCAAGGTGACTCACAGAACTGCAGCAACACTGTGAGAACATCCCCAGTGAGAAGCACAAGGGTTTCATCCCAGCATCCTTGCTGCCAACGGGGGCCAGGGCAGAGGTTCAGGCTGACACACGCCACACATCCTCCTTGTCTGGAGAGCACGCTTCCCGCACAAAGCGGTTCTGATTCCTTTCATTTGTGTTGCTTTCAAATAAGCTTTTTTTTTGAGACAGGGTCTCACCGTGTAGTTCCGGCTGGCTTTGAACTCTCTATGTAGCCCAGGCTGGCGTAGAACTCATGGCAAACTTCCTGCTTCAGCCTCCCCGAGTGCTGGGATTACAGGTGTGCACCACCACACCAGTTTCAAATAAGCTTTTCTGCTTTCATTTTCCTTTTTCCTTTGCCAAGGTCAACCTGTCCCTTATATACCCTTGGGCATAGTTATAATCTTTACAGTCAGCAACAGTTTTTGCCATTTCAGAGTCAATATTAGACAATATGCAAACAACGAGGTCCCCTCCCCAACACACACATCCAAGAGAAAGGTAAGAAAACTACACCAGACTTTCATAATTTTAAAATAGTAAACCAATACCTCCCTCCAATAATGTGGAAATCTGCTGGCCTTGGCAAGGATTCTGGCAGCTGGGGAGGCAGACAATTCCCAATATTCCATATTATTTCCCATGAGACAGATCTCACTGTGTTTCACAGCCTTGTTTCAAGCTCCTGAGTTCGAACGATCCTCTTGCCTCAGCCTCCAGAGTAGCTGGGATTACAAGTGCATGCCATTGCACCCAGCTGAAATGTAGCATGACTTTAAAATGCATGCTTCATCTAAGTCAGGCTCTCACCACTTCCCTCTGTCTCCTTGTGATCCTTCGGCTATGCTGGGTTGGGCACAACTCACGATAAGAGCTATATTCATAGGATGAGATCCCCTGCCATCTTGGAAGGATGATTTTGGGAGCTGGAGTTGCTAAGTGGGCCAGGGACGGGGTAAAAGCCAACTTCCTGGGCTCAGGAACTCAGGGGGTAGATGAATCTCGGCCACACCAGTTAGATCCAATTATTTCTGGAATAAATGGCTTAAATCAGTTGATTGTTATGTCTGTGATTTTTCCTAACTTCAAACTCTGGTGAAGGGGCCAGGATTTCTCTGGAATATGCCATGTGGTTCTCTGCCTCCTGCACTCTTTAACAGAAGAGGAAAAAAACCCCACACAGAGTACACTGACGTCCACGTGGACCTCACAGCATATGGTTAGAATGTTTTCTGTTTTAGACACACATGGCTGGATAAATGCTTAACATGTTTGTATTTAGCAGAATACACTGCCAAGTCCCGAATTAAATCCAGGGGATGTCCAAGAGTTTGCAGGTGAGAAAAATCAGCCTCAAGACATTCACGTCTGAAACATTTAAAAACAAACATAAGGCAATACAAATGTCATTTGGTGTGTTGTTTTAACAACCCTCTTATTACTAAGTGTATGCCTTTCATATACTTAGTATTAAGTATATGAGTTTAGACTTCTAGGCACCATGGACTGAGAACGTCAGTCTTGGCTCTCTTAATTCTCAGAAATGCCGGGCAACTCAGGTATTGTGGGACAACACAGAGATAGCATGCGTACTCACAGAAACATAAAACATGCTCAGTGTCACACATATCTCCCCCAAATCCCCATGAACTGTCTATTTCCGAGGCCTGAATTCTCCTGCATAGATATACATTGTTCTTTTGTAGGAATACACTTGTGCATGTCTCTGTAAGGCCTTAAAATGCATTGCGAGAGGTGTGTTTGAATTCGTTAATGCAATGAATCACTTGCAAAGTACAGCTCTTGCCTATTTTTTTCTGTCAGTTTTATTTCCAATGTATTTGCTATTTAAAGCCCACTTTGATATCACTACCTCTGAGAAATTCTCCGCAAACCCCATGCAGACAGGACCTGGCCTTGAACCTTGATAATCTGCACCTTATATTTCTCTACATTGTGGGTTCCTTTGCTTGTAAAGACCGCTCTGGTTTGAATTTTGTATTAGTTAGCTTTCCATTGCTATGACAAAACACCTGAGAATAACAATTTAGGCAGAAAAGGTGGGCTCCTGGTGGCTTTAGAAGAAGAGGAAGAGCGGGCTGGGGTGTAGCTCGGCCTTTAAGGATGACTCAGTGTCAGGTATTCTGTTACAGGAACATAAAATGAACTGAGACACATTCCCTTAGGGCAGAACCAAAATCTCTTTGCTTTTCCAGGCTTCTGAAATCTTCCTTCAAAAAAATCTCAACTGAAGGATATAAAATTTGTTTGCA
>RJWT010009210.1:0-25394 GCA_004365215.1 Cuniculus paca
CTGGGCTACATAGTGAGTTCAAGGCCAACCTGAACTACGTAGTTCAATCCTGTTGCAAAACAGCAAAAACAAATAATTTATAAAAAGTAAAGAATAAAATAAAGATCTAGCATTTTCACTGCTTAAAAACTCCACAGTATCATTTTTTCTGAAATTTCAAAGTATACAAATTTTTCCACATTTAGTCATCAGTGTTTTCAATGTGTCAAGGAAGCCTTTGAGCTGCTTTCCTCTGAAAGTTTTCATTTTTAGATAGTAAATCAAAAGGCTGAATAATGATCTCTATCTAGTCCTAGTATCTTTATATTAAACAGGGACCCTAACAATCGGGTGGCAAGTCAGAGAGACTGCTGACAGCGGGAAGTACCACCTGGAAATAGGAATTTGGGTCAGTCATTTCAAGAGGATTTTTAGGTTACCTTGATATTTTAGTTTCTGCTAGACTTGCTAGCTCATCAGCCTCAAAGCACAAACACACACACACACACATTTTTATTGTCTCTTTAAAAGTACTATTTAGTAGAATTGTATGTGCCTTTGTTCACTAGTCTCAGCTGCAAGAACATTGTTCTTAGAAGAAAATATCTTGTACTATCAAAGTGCCCACAGAACTTGTTTATTTTTAAGATGTTTCCTTTTTTCCCCTGTGATAGAAAGTGTGCAACAGAGATCTTACACAATTACCAACCTGCATGTTGGCTTCATATCTGCAGATGGAGTTTCAAACACTCTTAGTGCTCTTCAGTAGAAACAGATCACCTAAACTTGGGTTTGAGTGCTTCAGTCTCTGCCAGTAGCAATATCCATGACAAACAATAATCACAGGGCTTGTGAAATGTCCCATGATGTTTTTGTCCACAGTTTGTAATGTTGTTTTGTCTTTTTGAGACAGGGTTTCACTATACAGTTCAGGCTGGCCTTGAACTCACTTTGTAGCCAAGGCTGGCCTCAAACTCCTAGTGATCTCCTGTCTCAGCCTTTCAATGCTGGGATTCCAGGCGTGCGCCACCACGCCAGGCACCTGCTATGCTGTTTTTTAAAGAAGAAGCAGTAGAAGATATAGGATCTTTCCTGCATGCACCAAAAAAAAGTAGTTGTGGAGAAGGAGTGGTCCTTAGGTGTTGTCTCTGTTCTACATTTTTATTTCTCTCTTGATATACACTGACTGCGCTGAGCTTCACTTTATACTACAGCAAAAATCTTAGATTTCTGGTTATTCTGGGGTGAGCTGTTAGAAAGAATAGGGCAGGTACAGATGAATCTCCCCACCTAATCCTTATAAGTACTATAAAAGTGAATATTTTAACTCTTCTTTTGTAGTTCAAGAAGTAAAACAATTTCACATGTATTAAATTGTACTTCATAAAAGATTAGCAAGGAATATAAATTTTAGAAATAGCATCAAATAGTTAATGGCTTCAAAGATATTGGATCTACTTGTTTACTGGTGCCTGTTCTGTAGTTGAAGCAGAAATATTTTTTATATTTTAAAGAGAATAAAACAGAACAAAAACAAAACAGTAGAACACAACAAAGCAGATCAGAACAGAACAATGCAAGCAATATAGGATTTCAAAACAAGACAACAGGAAATCAATGGCTACCATCGTGTCTCTTGTTTTCTTCGAAATAGATGGTCGTACCTGCACACACAATAAATTCAAACAAAATCAAATAGTATAACACCAATCAAAACAAAAGAATGAAAGCATTACACGCTTTCAAACCAGACAGTAAGAAATCACCAGTGGCTACCATAATGTCTCTTGTTTTCTTCAAGATAGCTGTCCATACCTTCCCATATATTGCAATCAAATAATAGAGAGAGAACTGACTAAAACCAATGAAATCAAAGGGTGGAAGCGTTATTGTAAGAAATTTGTTTTTGAATAAGCTTTTTTTATTTTTTATTTTTGGTACCAGAGATCAAACGCCCGACCTTGGGCTTACCAGGCAAATGCTTGAAGCACTGGGCTAAATCCCCGGCCCCAGAAATTTGTTTTTGAAAATGGACTGATTTATTGTTTTCTTGTGCTTATCAAAAATGGTAAGCAAATATTTTCTGGTTTTTGATTCTGTTCACCTTATAAGGAAAGAAAAGTGCTAGTATTTGTCATCACCACTTCTATATGTCCTAGTTATACTCTTTTTGACTAGATTTATTATACTCACTACTAAAATTAAATACTTTGCTCTGAACAGTATATGAATTATTCTTTAAAGTGTATAAAAACTGTGATAAGTTTCCTCATTCTAAAGAAATTTGAGTTTCTCAATAATTTTTTTTCTGTTTATAAGAACACACAAGAGATATGAGCCCCAATAATAAAGCCTGAGTAATTAGAATCTTCCAGAGTAAGCTTTGTTCTCACAATTCTTTAGAATAAACAAAGCAGTAAAAAATAATGAAAACATGTATGATATAAAAATTATTTTCTTTAAAATTCAGTTTGTTCTTAATCTTAAAGCTTTTATTCTTTTTCCAAAGAATAACGTGAGTTGCTAAATATTTTGTAGATTTGGGGCCAAGGATATAGCTCAGTGGTACAGTGCCTGCCTAGCAAGCACAAGGTCGTGAGTTTGATTCCCAATACAAATAAATAAATAAATAAATAAATAAATACATTTTAGATTTATAAGTATATATCAATGCCAAATTTTTTAAAGAAATATTTCTAAGAACTTTGAATTTGTTTGGGAATGCCTGATGAATACTTGGGCAACTTTTCTCATACATGCTTGTGTACCTAATGCACTTCTGCATAACCATAATTTTATTTTGTTTAGATAAGTTTGGGCATTAAAAGTAGTCTATCAATAGGCAAATGGATAAAGAAAGTGGGGTATTTGTACACAGTGGAGAACTACTCTGCTATAAAGAAGAAACAACTGGGATCATTTGTAGGAAAACAATGCATATTGAGAAAACAATCTTAAGAGAAATAAATCAGACAGTCAAACTTAAATATCTTATAATTTTCTATTCTATGATAAACTCAAAATATAAAAATAATAGGAAATAGGGAGATAGTTTTTTTTTTGCAAAAGGGAAGGGGATGAAAAGATCAAGAGTGGGGGAAGAGGGACAGGAGATGAAAAAAGAATAAAGATGTGTTAAGTACATGGACCAACTCCCCTTGAGAAATATAATCATTACGTACTGAAAACATATACTAATAAAAAATTGAATAAAAAAGAAATCCACATGGAGCAACAACACTGCTGTTCTGTTAATTTGTTTCTTCCTGTCCTCACAATGAAAGACTTATGTTTCCCATACAAAGTTGCTATTCAGAGTGAGATTGGGTCACTAACTGACCTCAAGGAAGTAGTCAAGCAGAGAGAGTGGAGGGCAGGAAACTGGCAAGCTGCCCACTCTCAGTATTCATAATTGACTGACTGTGCTTACTTCTCCAAATCTCATACAATACTCTGGGAACAATTTTGCCTCAAGCTTAAAGCCTCAGTAAAATATTTGAATTTTAATAGCAAAGAGCTATTGTTTATTCCACCTGCTTCACTTCTAAATTAAAATTTGGTCACAAAAATGAACCTTAAGCTATAAAACTATGGTTTTATATGCACTGGATTATAACGTACATCAATTCTTCTTTTTTTTTATTTTTTTCCCTTAATTTGGAAATCTACTTTCATTGCTCTTCTTTCAGTAAGACTGACAAGATTCCCTTGTTTTTTGTACCTGGAATTGAACTCAGGACCTTGCATTTACCAGGCAGGTGCTGTGCTGCTGAGCTATGTCCCTGGGCCTAGATTCATTTTGGACAAATTATTTTTCCCCGTTTTTGTATGATCATGGTCTCTGACAGTCAAAGGAAAGCACGAACAAGGCAGAATAGGCCAAGTGTGTTCTCCCGAGATTGAGAATGTGAGCAATTTGAATATGATGGTAGGAGCTGTTCTGTTCGATGGTGGTGCTCGAATGGGCCTGTCACCTGGACCTTTAGAATTTCTTTCTTCCTTTTCATTTTCTGAGTTAGTTTTCCCATGAATTTTGAGCCACAAAATATCTTTATGTTAAATTATGCTGGGCCTAAATTAGCCAGAGCTGATTTCTGCTGCATGTCATCGAAGGATTCTACCTGAAATATGTTGCTTTCTTCAGTGTAACTTTGTCTTTCATATGAAATTTAACTAATATGACTATTCCTGAAATTGTCATTTTCGGTAAATTTTGTTAGTTTCAGAAATAGCTTCACAGAGGAGCTTCATAGTAGGTTACATTTTGGATCTAAAAAGAAAAGCATGTTAGCATGTCATATTTTTGCTCATGAAGTGTTTGCCTGTATATCTATAAAGAATGTCTTGTTGTGGTGGATTAAAAGTGACATATAAAATAATAATAGATTTAAATCTCTATGTCGAATAAAGTTTTAATTTCAGTCTAATAAAGTCATATTAGGCAAAACTATAGATAGTTGAATAAGAACATAAAAATTAAGTAAAAATAGAACCATAATACAAAAGGTGAATCATACAATTCATTGGCAAATGAGCAATAGAAATGACTGATTTCATAATCTCAGAGGCAAGTACAATACTTGTATGTTAAAGTGACCTGAGAAAGTTTCATAATTGCCCAGAGACTGGCTTTAATCAATTCAAGAGGGATTTCCAGTGGGTAAATCTCTAGCCCCACAAATCTTGCAATGCCACAGGAGGAGGACAGCTGCAGAAGATGCATAATCGTATTATTCCTGAACTGAGCTCTGACATACCAGTACTTCTACATTCTCTAATTCAGCCCTTACATTAGATTTGTAATTTCCTGTTTGCTCAGATCTTCTGACTTGGAAAATCATTTGATCAAATATTAGAGCTTTTTATCTTGCTACTGCACTGGCAAGATGAGAATAGCCCCTTCCTTTCCTATTGATTTTGGGGTGTCCCCTTGATGATGTCCTTCTTTGAATCAGCTCTTCTCCTGATATAAAATGGTTCTTTTGAGCAGCCCCTTCTGGATACATGACACCATCCTCTCCTTTACTGTCTCCAAAGATTGAGAGAATAAATAATGAGAAGACTTGGACAGAAAGAAAAATATTCAGGAATTTATTGAAATATTAAAGATATCAAAATAACACAAGCCACAGGGCTTCTGCAGAAGACTGTGATTTATTCTGAAGAGCAGTTTGGTCTGATTGGGATGACAGGATTCAGTGGAGGAATTGTGGAGGATTAAAGTAATAAAGCGGATTAAAATTAGTTTATAAGAACGTAGCACCAAAATAATCAGTCTAGATTTTATCCTACTTGTAATGGGAGCACACTCAGTGTCTTTAATCAGCATAGTATATACAAACATCGGGCTTTAGAGAGATTAATTTGGGGATGCTGCACTCAATATACTGCAAACAGGAGATCTTACAACAACCTAGCTGTGAGGAGATGAGAACTTTGTTTAGCACTGTGACAGTGAATATGGACATTAGTGACCGTGCTAAGAGAACAGATGGTGTTATTGAAATCCTCAAATAGCTTTTACTATACTGTACTGTACAGAAAAAAAATAGCTTTTACTATACTGTACTGTACAGAAAAATAATATGAATGATCGTAGATTTAAGATAGAGTACTTATACTTTTATTACTTCTAATAGCTTCTATTACTTTATCCAGACTAGTTGTAAAAATAGTCCAATTCTTCAAAACTTTTTTACTTGATCCTTTCTAATTTGGATGAGTTTATTTCCTTCTCTTGCCTAATTGCTGTGGTTTCAACTACCATTTTTATGTTGGACAGAAATGATGAAAAGGGCATCCTTGTTCCAAATCTTGATAAATCATTGTCATCTAATAATCAGAAGAGAAGCTTTAAATGATTCTCCTTTTTGATATGATGTTAGCTGGGCTTGTCGTATATTGCTTTATTATGTTAACATATATTGCTTGTACAGTTAATTTACTGAGAGTTTTATCATGAAAGGGTGCTGAATTTTGTCATTTAATTTTCTGTATTTATTTTAATGATCTTTTTTTTGCCCTTCAATCTGTTAATGTAAAATATCATGTTTACTGATTTGTGTATGCTTGACAATCCTTATACCCATGGGATCCCATTTGATTATGGTGAATGATTGTTTTGATATCCTGAGGCAGTTAACTATCTTTGTTTGCAACAAAAAGTCGTAAGGACTCCACTAAGGACGTTAGAACTAGTAAATGGTATCAGTAAAATTGCAGGATACAAAATCTACATACCAAAAATCAGTATTTCTGTGCACTAACAGCAAACTACCTGGAAAAGAAATTAAGAAAACAACTAACTAAAATAAATATAAAGTATCTAGAAATCAGTGTATGTATGTATGTTTTTCGAGACAGGTTCCTGATAAGTAGTTCAGGCTAATCATGAACTAACTATGCAGTCCGGGCTGTCCTTGAACTTTCAGCAATCTTCCTGTCTCAGCGTTCCAAGTGCTGGGATTATGGGTATATGCCTCCTTGCCCTGTGTAGGAATCATTTTTTAAAAAATCATTGATTGAAAGGGAAAGAACACACAAATACATGAAAACAAATTTTATGCTCTTGAATTGGAAGGATTAATGTTGTTAAAATGTCTGCATTACCCAAAGCAAGCTACAGATTCTGTGCAATTTCATCAACATAGTGATAGTGATAGTGATAGTGATAGTGATAGTGATAGTGATAGTGATAGTCTTTACAGAGATAGAGAAAAAGAATCCTAAAATTTGTGTGAAACCACAAAAACCCTGAATACCTAAATCAATCTTGACTGCAAAAAAGAAAAACAAGAAGGATCACACTATATGATTTCAAAATATACCATAGAGCTATAATAATCAAAACAGCATGTTACTGTCAGAGAGAGAGAGAGACAGAGACATACAGAGACAGAGACATACAGAGACAGAGGGAAAGACAAGAGAGAGACAGGGACAGAGAAAGACAGAGAGAGAGACGGAGACAGAGACAGAGGAAAAAATAGTCCAGAAAGAAAGTCATGCATTCATAAATAGCTTTCTGACAAAGCTTCCAAGAACACACATCAGGGAAAATACAGTTCCTTTAAAAATGTTATTAAGAAAAGTGACTGTCTACATGTGCAAAATATAAACTAGGTATTATCTCTCATCATATTCAAAAATTGAGCTGGGCCTGGTGGCACACACCTGTAATCCCAGCACTTGGGAGGCTGAGACAGGTGGATCATTGCGAGTTTGAGATCAGCCTGGGCTATAAAGTGAGCTCAAGGCCAGCCTGAACCACACAGCGAGACCGTCTCAAAAGGACAAGGGCCTGGGGTTTAGCTCAGTGGTGTAAGCACCTGTCTAGCAAGCACAAGGTTGTGAGTTCGATCCCTGGTGCCAAAAATAAATAAATAAAAAAGGACTCAAAATAGATTAAATATATACATGTTAGACTTCAATTTATGAAACTGCTAGAAGAACAATATATATCAAATTCTTCATGATATTTTTCTGGGCAGGGATCTTTTTGGAATGAGACCTCAAAAGTATAAGTAGCAAAAGCCAAATTGGCAAATGAAAGAATATCAAACTAAAAAGTTGCACAGAAAGTAAAACAACAAAATCCATAGAAGGAGAAAAAATATTTGTAAATTTTATACCTGTCCCCCAGGGATTGATATCCAGAACTCAAACAATTCAAATAGAGAGGGGGTGAAAAAAGGAAACAGAAAAAAGAAAAAACTACAAATAAACTAATTAAAAATAGTAAGAAGACGTAAACAGAGACTTCTCAGAAGATATGCAAATGACTACTAGATAAATGAAAGAAAAATAACCCTGAAGGTCACTAATCGTGAAGGGAAATGTAAATGAGAATCACCATGTGCTGTCTCCTCACTCCAGCTAGGAGGCCTATTTTGAAGAAGATGGAGGTTAGCAAGTGCTGACAAAGATGTGGACCATAGAGAACACTTGCACACTGTTGATGGGAATGTGAATTAGTAAATCATCATGGGAAAGGGTATGGAAGCTCCTCAAAGCATTACCAATAGAGCTACCTATTGCCTAGCAATGCTGCCAGGAAAATGAAACCCATGTGCTGGAGAGACATCTGCATTCCCATGTTCATTACAGCACTGCTCACAAGAGTCAAGATGCGGAATCAGCTAAGGTATCTATCTGTTGATGGGTGGACGGGAAAGAAAATGTGTGTACACAAAATACTGTAGTATTATCTGACAAGAATAAAGTGAAATCCTGTTGTTTTTGACAACATGGGTGAACTCAGAGGCTATTAGGCTAATTGAAATAAGTCAAGCACAAGAAAAGCTCACTCTCTGGAAACTGTGATTCTATTTTCTACATTGGTGACATCAACTTTTTTAGAGTTTATATGTGAACCAGATCATGTATTATTGTTAGCCTAATTGTATATGTTAATATTCAGTGAGATTGAACAAGTACCATATTTGCGAAGGCTGTAATACTATTTGAAATGGTCTGTTTTCATATAGTATATAAGCTATGATGAATATGCATAATATTATGATGAATATGCATAAGTTATGTTATATTGGACAGAGGAGCATCAAATTAAGTAAAGGGAGAGTATGACATTTTTGTAAGGTTTACACACAAACAATAAATAAGCTTACACAGTAGTTTTGCTTTTTCATTCAAGTATATATCTATTCACTTAAAATTAGCCTTGTTTTTCAGTGGATTTTATTCTTCCTAAGTTAAGCTCATAAACCTTAGAAAATCTCATTACTGGACTTATGGGAAGTCTTTCCTTCTTCTAGACATTACTTCTCTAGTAACTAAACACTGTTAGTGCATCATTGCTGCTATTCATAAATTTTCGTTGCTACTTTAAGATAAATTTTTTAAGACTTCTTGCAAATTAAAATGAAATGTTGGGAAGAGATAGCCAATTACTTAAATCTCAGAAACAGAAACAAGACCCTTGAGCACCGGGAGAAGAAGTACAAGAGAAAAGCTTGAGGAGTGATGACAGGGAAATGAGAGGGGACAAAATATACACAGCACCATCTGGCCACATATGGCAGCATGAGAAAGATGAAATTGATTTAACCAATTAACAAAGCAAAAGTCACAAGGAAAAATAGTCAAATATATGGAGTATTTGAGTAAAAAGTTACCCTTTTTTTTCTTGCACTAGTTTAGTTTATTTGTGGAAGATGAAATTTAACTTCACTTGCAATCCTGAAATGTTAATACTCCACCAGCCAGAAGATGGAGCCATTACATAAAGAATTTTTGAAGCTGGAAGGGCAAAATATAGCGATTTGTCTCTACTAAATTATTATTGTAAAGCATTTTATAGAAGATGAGCATTCTATCATTTTTCTTTTCATCTTATATATGCAAGTAAGTAATATATGGGAGGCAATTGTCACTTAGCACGCACATGGAGAATTTGCTTTTGTCTTCAGAGGGTGCATTCTACAGAGATATCTGCGAGATAGAACAAGCTGTTACACATTAATACCATAGAAGTATAGCCACATTGGTTACCTTAGACCAAAGAAAAATTCATCAGGCAGGTATCATGTGAGCTGCTATTTTTTTTATCATTTTATTTGGAATTCTCATAAAATCTGTAACCTGGGACTATATTCTGAAAATGAAAGGTGTTGTCTACTTTTGAATCCCTACTGTACCATCCATAAACTCCACTATCATCACATTCACTAATAATAATTCTTCTCCATGATTTCAAGCTTTTGCAAGCATTTTCCAAGTTCCTTTCTTTACTGTTTGGGAGAATCTACACTTACCCAGAAAAGAAGACGAATGGAGAAGTTGAATGTCATATTCAACTAGGTGGGATCACATGCTCAATGAGTAGATCATTTTCAGGAAGGTAAGCTGAGAATATAGGCTCTATGAATTAAAATCCAGAACAATGTCCATTGATTGCCACATTTAGGTACACGTTAGAATCAACTTGTGTCATTTTTTTCTTTCAATGTCTGTCTGGTAAACCCTGAAATCCAGAATGTTAATGTTGTGTCCAGGTGTTTAAGATAGAAGGAGCAACAAAAAAAGGGTGGAAACAAGAACAGAGAGAGGGTTTCTAAGCCTTTTTTGGTGCACCAAACTGATTAATTTTGTACTTTTAGGATTCTCATTCCAACTGATTACTTCACAGATAGATAGTTCTTATTTTTCTTCCTCTCTTCTCCCTGCCATTTACCCCCATCACCAGATTCCCTTCTCATCTCCACAAAGTCTATTTCCCTGTTTCCCATCGCGTATGTTTTATTTTGCTTCTCAATTACTTATACTTTGGGTTTCTAATAGTTTGTGCCAGAAATAACATCTCCACATTTTGGACAACTAGAATGCTCAGAAAATAGTCATGATCTTAGAAAGCAATTCGATGCTTAAAAAAAGTCTTATGCTTTGGTTTATTGCTGTTTTGTTTGTTTGGTTGGTTTTGTTGACGACCACTCCCTGATACAAATGAAAGCTGCAGTCTCTAGAGTCAGTGAGATCTGGGCTTGAACTCTAGCTCCACCCTGTTCCTGCAAGCTACCCAAGGTTATTTCCCCATCTCTGAAATGTGACTAGCAGGTCAGTTGTGTAGGGCTGTGTAAGACAGGAGAGACTGAATGTGAACTGCATCATATTATTATTGGCACATGGTAAACATCGGTGGTGAACTGGAGCCAGCTTTGCTCAGCTGGCGAGGACAAAGGTTCACACCTCTTCCTGACTGTCTAAGCAGTGACTTGATCGCTTGAAATTGGCCATAGTGTGAGTACTCCTTCCATAGAAACTGGAAAAAGTTGCATACAAATAACAACTTTTTTTCCAAGAAAGCTGGTTGCCAAATATTTAACACTGTGCCACTGGTAGACATCCTTTTGTGACTAATTGCCAATTGTCTGATTTATAAAGTAACTCATTTATCTTATGGAGCAAACAAAACTAGCAAAGCATAGCCCAAATAAATGCTATAAATACAATACTACAGGAAAAGCCTTCCTCGATCTCTCTCTTCTACATTATACCCATGTGAGCAGACATTGAACTTTCCATAGCATTAGTCCATCAAAGGTGTTTGTTTAAAACCACACTGAGTCCAGGACTCTGAAAAACATTTTTTTTTTTAACTACTGGAATTCAGGTCACCGAGGGATCGATCGAGATAACTAAAACAAATAAGAACTGTACCTCCTGGGATTACATTTATCAATGAAGAGGAACATGTAGATCGTCACAATAATCTTGGATAACAGTAAATGGTGAGATGAAATCTTAATGTGACCGAGAGTGCCTAGGGCAGTGCGTTACTTTAAGTAGGCTCACCTGGAAAGGCCTCCCAGGAAGGAAATCTTTGAGCTGGGTTCTAAAAAGATGCACCTGTGTTTGGAATCAGAGGCACATTTCAGCTGAAGAAAAACAACAGAAGAGCGGAACAGAAGGGAAAGAATGGACTTGTTGGGTGCAAGAACAGGAAGTCGGTGGAGCTAAAGCTTTGTGAGTTTAAGAAGGTGGTGGGATGTGGGGACAGCGAAGTAGGAGCTGGATTGGGCAAGGTTGTCAGAGTGCTTGGAAGTCAGTCTTTCCTGCCAAGTGCAAAAGGGAATTCTGAAGAACCTCAAGAAAAATCGGTGTCATGGAAACAGAAGCTTGATCTAACTTGGAGTTTAAAAGGATAACTTGGAGCATAGTGGCTTGGACTAAGGTAAAAGTGATAGAAATGAAGGGAAATGAGTAGTTAGGGAATGTATTCTATCAAGAGAATTTGCCAAGATTTGTTTTTTTTTTTTAATTTTAGAAAAAAATGTAGATATTTTAGGTATTTCAGTACATGGCTAGTGTGGGTTAGGTTGTAAGCAGAATACATTTGCCAAGTAATGAATAAAAGAAAAAACATTATATTTGTTTGTTGAAAAGAAAACTGATGCAAGTTTTTAAAAAATTAATTCATGAAAAAAAGAAAAGTTCACATTGCATCCTTTATTTCAAGTCATTTCTCTAAATATAATTTATTAATTTGTTTATGATATATGTACATTCTCAGATGGTTTTGTACTATTAGTAAATGTAATTATAATGCAGCAGGAAAATAATCTTTCAATTAGATTATCAAATAATTACTCTTACATAAAAGGAATAAAATATTATGTGAATTTTCAGACTTATCCCTGATTTAATTTGTACTAGTTTTTTCTATCTTTGAGGGATGGTGGTGGTTGGCACAGAGTCTTGCTCATGGCAATCCTCCTGCCTCAGCTTCCCAAGTGCTGGGATTAGAAGGGCACACCACCACACCCAGCTGTTCTTGAGCTTTTTATTTTTATTTTTTTCATTTTCCTTGTAATTTGAAGTCATTTCTAATTTTGTCTGGAGGTCTTTAGAAAAAGGAGAAAAATTATTTTGGACTCCAGAGTTTCACTAGAATAATCCTAATTAATATGATTCTCAGGCAAATTTATGAAAATTCTTGGACCAAAAATTAAGTAGTTGGGTCCCCACAATTAAATGATTAGATATCCTGAGAACAATTCTGATATGAAATGTCTGTGGGTAAAATATAATAACTATTCTCTTGAATGCAAGGCTAAATTTTCAAGAAATTAGAGAATTTCTAGGAACAAAAAGCAAAGTAGAAGAAAGCAAGAGAGCAGTAAGATGACATTGCAGTTGTAGCCACCTGGGAATCGTGGTTGATTTCAGTAAACTAGAGGCTTGTTCATCATCATTAACAACTTTATTAAGGTATAATAAATATACACTAACATGAGAACATTACATATTTGAACCATATCTATCTATCTATTTCTAGGTAAACACCACACATGGTATGATATAAAACATTTTCAGTACCCAAGAATTCTACCTTATGACCTTTAAATCAATAACTACCTGAAAATTTTTCCTCTTATTTCTATTACCTTAAATCAATTTTGTTAATAAACTTTATAAATTACTTCATATAATAGGTAATTTTCAATCTAACTTCTTTTGCTCATCAAAATGTTCATGAAATTTTCCATCTTGTTGCTGCATGGTATTTTGTTATATACTAATACCGCAGTATTTATTCTTTTTAATTTTAATGGAGATTTGAATTGTTTCCTATTTGAGGCTATTATGACTAGTGCATTTATGAATATTCACATATAGGTTTTCTGCTGGCTGTAAATATGCATTTCTGTGTATATATACCCAGGAGTAGACTACGTCATCATAGACTACAGGTACTTAGAATTAATAGATATTGGTAAACACATTTTTCAAAGTAGTTGTATAATTGGTAATTCTCACATTAAATATGTTAATGTCATTTGTGTCATATCCTTGAAAACACTTGTTATTGTTAGTCTTTTGGAATCCAGTCATTCTCATGGTGGTAGTCATGTTTCACTGCTATTTTAATTTGTTTTTCTCTGATGTATAATTAAAAAGGAAAAAGAAAATTGTTTGCATTTCAATGTACTGATAAGATAGTCTTTATGTTTACCATTCTACTAATTACTGTATTAAGGTTTTAAGACTTTTAAACTCTCCTACTCATCCTATACTGCTTTTTTGTGTGAAATATTTTTAGTGTTGAATTTTAATTCCCTTGTAATTTCTTTTAGTATTTATTTTCATATATTTTCTCAGTGATTGCCCTGGAAATCACAATTAACACTTTTATTTATAACATCCAGTTTGGATTAACACAGATTTAATTTTAATAGTATACAAAACTTTTGTCTCTATGTGTCTCCTTTTTCTCCCCACTGTTTTATGATGTTATGCCATATCAATTACATATTTTACATTATATACTCTTATACAGATTTGAAGTTATTCCTTCATGGACTTATCTTTTAGCTCATTGGAAAAGCAGAGATGTTACAAGCAGAAAACACATTTATACAGTACACTGTTCAATATTTACCTCCTTAGATTTATCAGTGATTATACTATTTTTTCTTATAGATTCAAGTTACTATTGTCCTTTCATATAACATTTAGACTCCCTGGAGTGTTACTTATATTGCAGATGTTATAGTACTAAATTCAATAAATTCAAGAATGTCTTAAATAGTCCTTAGAGTTGGAAAGTTAGTTTCTTGGATACAGAATAGAGTCTTTGTCATCTAGCCCTTTACACTGTAGTTACACTGCCTTTTGGTTGCTAAGCTTTCTAATGATGAATCAGCAGTCTATTTTTGTCAGAGTCCTTGTAAATGATGTACTCTTAGGGCCAGGCCCTAGAAAAAGCGGACACAGAGGACCAGATGTCTTGTGTCCTTGAAGGAGACAGACACCTCCTGCTGTAAACCAGATCTCAAAACAAAAGGCAAACAAATACAACCACACCCTAAGTAGAAACATGGGGAAAAAAAAGATGGCGGAACAGTAAGCAGCAGACAAAAGAGTCTCTCTGAGAGAAACAGCTCAGATGCTGGAATACAACATCATGGAGAGGACAAGAAGGAAGGAAGTGGGTCCCCTGAACCCAGGAAGAATTGACATTCTAAACAGATATAAATCACCTTGATTGTCCCAATCCTGTACAGGAAGAGTCACAAATCCTTAAGAATGCTCGCTTGATCTGTAACTCACTGCCCTATTTGTCCATGATTTGGTCAATCTTACCTGAGCAATTAATCTTATTGGCTGACCATAGTTCTGTCCCACCTCATGCGAGTTCCCAGGTTTTTCCCATCTTGGACCCATCTCACCTCCTGTTCTTGCCCTATAAAAGTCTCTCAAAAAGCCAGAGTCTTTGGCAAACCACTGGGACCCCTTCTGTCTCTCTCTCAGACAGAAGCTTTCTTTCTCTCAATAAATGTATCTTGCTCATTAAAAAAAAAAGTACTCTTCTGTCTTGCTGCTTTCAAGATTTTCTTTCTTTTTTCTTTTTGTTATTAACAGTTTGATCATGGTGAGTTAATTTGACTCTTTTTGATTTTAAGCTATTTAGAGCTAATTGTTTAATATTATTCATCAAATTTAGGAAAATTTCAGGCATTGTTTACCCAAATATTCTTTCTGTTCTGTTTTTCTCTTTCCTCCTCTTCTGAAATAGCTCTTAGTCACTGATTGGTGCACTTGGTCATTTTCCACAGTGTCTGAGGCTCCCTTCAGTTGTCTTTCTCTCCTTCACGGTCACCTTCATCTTTTTCCTCTTCCTCCTTCCTCTTCTTTTTATCCTCCTTCTTTCTCTTCCTCTTCTTTATGTATTCTCCAGATTAGATAATGCCAGTTGATCTAACTTCAAGTTCCTGAGTAGCTTTTTCTACAAGTTCTAATAAGCTTTTGAGCCAATCTAATAAGTTTTTCATTTTAGTGATTGTAATTTTCAAGTTCAGAATTTTGCTTAAAACCCTTATAAAATTTATACCTATTTATTGATATTTCTTAGGTGATGAGAACTCATAATTTTGTTAGCTCTTCATATGGTTATCATTTATTTTGAGAAACATTTAAAATAGCTGTTCAGAATATATTCATATTTAATTATCAAGAGAGATTTTTGAACATATTTTAAGTAACTGTCTAGCATGTAAGAAGTCTGGGCTTCACTGTGGACATTTTGCATGAACTGCTTTTTTTTTTCTGTGTATAGGCAATATTTTTTTTCCCTGTATCGTAAGTTTTTGTTGATACCTAGACATTTAAAATAACAATTCAGCAGCTTTAGGTATCATAGTTCTCATTTCATACTAGGCTTAACATTATTGCTATTTGTCCCTGTTGGTACTTGTGTTGGTATTGCTGCTATTTGCTTGTTACTTTCCTGTACTAAATCAGCAGTCTATCTCTGTCTCTGACTCCACATTGATGTTTCTGATCATTTAGCTTAGTGGTTAGCTCATGATTGGACAGAAATTTCTCTAGGTGTCTGGAATCAATAGATCACACAGTCTTGCCTGAGTGGTTCTGTTTACAATGGCCTTATGACTTGGGCAGATATTTTAAAACTTTTCCCCTCCGTCTTATGCAGAGCCTCAAGATCAATCAAAGGTGAGAGCTAGGGACAGGTGTACGGACTTGTGATACTCACAACCCCATGCTTGCGTGCAAGCTTATAGATTCATGAAAGTATATTGGAGCTTTGCAAATTCTTTTAAGGTCATGTCATTCCTCAACTTTTCCTTTAAAATTTTTAAGTTATCTTGTTTGCTTCAATTTTTATCACCTCCTCACATGGCTCTAGTGTTAAATTATTGTAAACAAAGCCCAATTAAGTTGTTTGTTCTGGTAAGCTCTGAATTTGTACAAATAATGACAGCTCTGCAAGTGTGTTTCTTAGAGAATGACTAGAAACAACCAACAGTGATACTTTCAGGAACTCCAAACATATTTGGTAATTTTAGTGACTAATATGCTTTAGGTTTTTACTATATTTGAGGTTAGTTTTCAAGGTTATTGTGGAGCATACTATTCTTACTGAGATCCAGAACTTTTCCTTATTTAAATTCTTTGATTAATTCCCAGAGTTCTAAAAAGTTTGCATTAATCATTCTGAGAGAGTTTTCATTCTTTTAAAGAGAAGGGGGTTTTTAGAAGTCCTTTAACATTTCCACCACTGTCTCAAAAGTCCAACTTTATTATGCCTTGGCCAGAAGAACTGCCTAAGTGAAATGTTTCACTTTTATAATTATAATTTATTACTCAAACTATAGAAATGAAAAATAAAATGACTATTAAGAATAAAAAGTTAACTGCTGAGTTATTTTCTCCATCAAAACTGTTTATAAAGTATCAAAAGTCATGGTTAACAGAATTATCTTTGAGCTATGAAATTGCTTATGTTTCAGTCCCTAGGAAACTTGTATCTGTATCTTCTTCCAAAGTAGAATTTCCTATGGTTTGTTTGGATCAAAGAACATTAATTTTAAGCAATATTTACTTGGATTTCTGGGAAGATTATGGAGTGGTGAACAGCAGAGTGATGAACAGCAGAGAAGGAGTCTTTTCAGATTTGTTGTCCAGACACCGGAATATAGAAACATAAGGAAGAGAAGTAGGAGGGAAGTGGGTCCCTTGGACACAAGGAGGCTCTGAAGACAGAATTAAAGCCTGTGGGGAGAGTGAAGAGAGAAACTTCAATGAAGAAGAAGGAGGCAGCCAGTGGCTTATTCTCCTTGAGTTGAGACTCACTGCATGGGAGGAGCAATTCAAACATATGGACACATGGTAATTACTGCAAACCCAGAGGCTTCCAGAGAGAGAGAGAGAGAGAGAGAGAGAGAGAGAGAGAGAACAGTCCAATGGAGCAGTGAATGCCATGGACTTCACTGACTGGTGGGCTGGTGAGTGGTGTGGATGTGGCTGTTTCACACGAGAGAGCAATTGACCAGGAGCTAACTTGGAGAGGAGCTAACTGAGCTCAGAACTCAGAATAACTGCTGGCTCCATCTGTTGGATCCCAGCTGAGTTCAAGCCCACAGAAGATGCACTGACATCTATAGCTGAAGAGGTCTTGTTCCAGTCTCACAGCCAAAACCCAACCTGAACTTCAGGGGAAATAAAGGTGCAGGCTTGTTGAGAGTATGCACTACCCTGCCAAAAATATATTGCTGGCTTGCTGAGCTAAATCAACATAGATCTGGACTCTGTCTCCACACATTGTCTGCCAGGGACAGCACAGATAAACCTTGAAATGGACTGTGTTAGTTACTTTTTCTCTCACTGCTGAGACAAAATACCCAACATTCAAAGTTAAAGGAGGAAAGGTTTATTTAGCTCATGGTTTGTGGAGGTTTCAGTCCATAATCTGCTGGCTCCAAGGCAGTGTGGCATGGCAGAAGGGCAGCCTTTCACAGTGGTAGAAGATAGCAAAAGCAACAAGAACAAAAAAGAAGTGGGGCAAGCCTCTTTTCCTCCCTTATATTTTATGCAGGCTACCCACCCTAGGATGGGTAGCACTCACACCATTTCCATGCTCTTCTCTTGCATAGGCTCAGGATGCTTACAAAGTGAGGATGCAGACTCCCAGCTGAGTCACTTAGTTAAACCTCTAAACTTCTCAAATTGACACAGTGTATCAGCACATACATGGAAATTTTTTTCCTCTTTCCCTTTTTGAGTTCATCATTCTGTTTTGTTTTTCCTTTTATTTTTTCTTCTCTCTCTCCTTCCTGTCTTCTGCACCAGTTTCCCCAACTTTGCATGATCCTCTTTTGTCCTCTAGCCTTGCTTCTGATCTCTTTTTCTTCTTTTATTTCTCTATTTTCCCCCTAACACTTTTTAAATTTTCTTTCCAGAGGGTAAAATTGGCATATTAAGGGCTTATTTACTGCATATGATTTTCTGGTTTGTTTTAGATTTTGTTGTATAACCATAAATCTAGTTCATATGGTCAAAGGTGTCAAGTTAATGGTTACCTCGATTTGTCATATTCTAGGCTGGGTTTGATACTATTGTTATTGTTGATTATACTACTTTAGTCAAAGTGACATAACTGTATTAACCAGATGGTCATCTTGTTATATCTAGACTGAGATTGCCTAATGGGCATAGAAAATACTGTGGATAAGTACCAACTAAAATGGGGCTGGGCCGTATAGGCAGCAACTTCTCAGCCCTAATGAATTGAAGAGGTAGAATCTTACAACAGACTCAAAATTCAAAAGCCAGCTACACCTGGAAGACATCTCTGAGAAGTAGTCATTTTCTAATGGTTCTAAATACTAGCAATAAACTACTCACCATAGGCAACTTTCAGGTATCAACCAAGGAATTAAACTTAAAAAACAAAACAAAACAGAAAATGAGAAGACATTTAACAAGATGCAACCCCAGACATGCAGTTCACCAAAGGAAAACCCAGGAGGCAATGAGGTGGAAAATTCAAAAACCATTCACCTGGTCTTTCTGAAGTAATAATAAAGCAAATGAGCAAGGCTGTAGAAAAAATCAAATAAGAAATAATTTTTAAGATAACTACAGAGATGGTGGCTACAATGAAAAACATGTTTAGTGACTCTAGAGTAGATACAGATAAAAAAATAGAGGATCTTAGGAAAATGATGGAAACCATGAATGCCCAACATAGGAAAGAAATGGAATCCATAAAAAAGATTGAAGCAGATAACCATGAGATTAAAAATTCCATTACAAGTGTCCTCAGTAGAATAAACAGAATCTCAGATGAAGAAGACAGGCTTGTGGTTAGTGATCATGAAAAGAAAGAGTTCTTAAAAATAGCAATGGACCATAATAAATCAATCCAGCAGCTGCTAGATGATGCAAAGAAGAATAAATAAGATAGATTTTTTGCACACATCATAACCGAAAACTTCCCTGGTAGGGAAAAAGAATTTGACTTATAGATAAGTGAGACTTCAGGAACTCCAATTAACCATGACTGAAAAAAAAAATCTACATCAAGGCATATAATAGTCAACATTCCAGAAATTCAGCACAAGAACATAATATTAAAGGCTCTCGAGAAAAGAAACAAATCAGTTATAAAGGAAAGCCCATCAGAATCACTGCTGACTTCTCACACAAACTTTGAAGTTAAGGAGAGCTTGGAGTAAAATTCAAGTCCTAAAAGAAAACAACCTCCAACCCAGATTGATGTACCCCACAAACTATCTTTCACAATTGATGGAGACATAAGATACTTCCATGACAAAGAACACTGAAGAAATTTATGAACATTAAACCAGCACTCCAAAATGTTCTATAGCACATTGTGGAAAGAGATAGCAAGGACTACAACTCCATGAACACCGACAGAAGGAATCCACCAGGCAAAGCAAACAATTAAATAGAGGGGGACAAAAGTGAGCCAACAACAGGAAAATAACATGACAAGGATAAGTCAATACATATCAGTTATAAACATCAATGTTAATGGTCTCAATTCACCAATCAAAAGAAGCAGACTGGCAGAATGGATCAAGAAACAAGATCCAACAATATACTGTATACAATAAACAGATTTAATTGATAAATAAATTCATAGACTGAAATTCAAATAGTGGAAAACTATACTCTATGTGACAGGAACTCAAAAGATTAGGGGTAGCTATTCTATTTGCAGAGAAACTGGATTTCAAGCTAAGACTGATTAAGGGAGATCAATAAGGTTACGATATCCTTGTAAAGAGAACAATCTAAGAGGAAGAGATAAAAATCATAAATATATATGCAACAAATACCAGTGCACACAACTATATAAAAAATTAATGTACATGAAAAACCAAATAAGCATGAATACAATTATATTGGATTATTGCGATACCTCACTGTCATGAATAGATAAATCAACTAGACAAAAATTAAAAAATGAAACCAAACTGAACTAAACTTTCGAACAAATGAACTTAACGGATATCTGCAGAGTGCTCCACCCCACAACATGAGAATACACAGCTGCACACAGGAAATTCTCCAAAACAGACCACATACTAGCTCATAGAACATGCTTAAGCAAATACAAAGGAATTGAAAGTATCTCATGAATATTATTAGACCATAGTGCAATGAAATTGGAAATCAATTGAAAAGAACCACAAGAACTTCATAGACATATGGAAATTAGCACCCTCATGAACAACCTGTGCATCACAGATGAAATTAAAGAAGAAATTAAACAGTTTCTACAGTTAAATGATAATGCTAATACAACATATCAGAACTTATGGGACCCAATAAAAGCAACTCTGCGAGGAAAATTTATAGCAGTGAATACACATACTCATATACACATACAAAAAACAAAGCAAGCTCAAACAAAAAACCTAATGTCGAACCTCAATGTTCTAGAAAAAAGAGCAAGTCAAGCCCAAAGCTCATACAAGGTAAGAAATTATAAAGATCAGAACAGAAATTAAAGCAATTGAGAGTAAGAAAACAATACAAAAAATCAGCAGATTGAAGAGTCTGTTCTTTGAAAGATTAAATAAAATTGACAAACCTTAAGTAACCTTATCAAATAAGGGAAAGAAAATCCATGCAATTAGGAATAAAAAGGTTAAAATCACAACAGTTCCTAGAGAAATCCAGATCATATATACCTACTTTGAGAATTGGTGTTCTAATAAGATGGGAAATGCAGAAGAAATGGACAGATTCCTAGATACATATGCATTACCAAAGCTGAATCAAGAAGATGTAAAAATTTAAATAAGCCAATATCAGTCAATGAAATTGAAGATGTAATTTAAAACCTACCAATAAAGAAAAACCCAGTCCCTGATGGATTCACTGCTCAATTCTTTAAGAAGTTTAGAGAAGACCTAATATCGCTACCACTCGAAGTCTTTAGTGAAAATGAAAGGGAACCTATACTCCCAAATTCATTCTTGGAAACAAAATTACCCTGATACCAAAACAAGAGAAAGAAACAACTAAGAAAGTGTATCACAGGCCAATATTCCTAATGGAGATAGATGCAAAAATCTTTAATAAGACACTGGCAAACAGAATGCAGCAAATCATTATATACCATATTATATACCATGACCAAATAGGATTTAGCCCGGGGATGCAGGGATGGTTCAACATATAGCAATTATAACATTTATACACTATATTAACAGATCCGAGGACGAAAACCATATGATCATCTCAATAGATGCAGAAAAAGCTTTTGACAAAGTCCAACATCCACTCATAATAAAAACCCTACAGAAAATTGGAATAGATGGTCTTTACCTCAATCTGATAAAAGCTATCTATGACAAACTGACAGCCAACATTATACTAAATGGACAAAACTTGAACGCTTTTACTCTAAAATTGGGAACAAAACAAGGATGTCCACAAGTCACCACTCTCAATATAGTTCTGGAAACTTTAGCCAGAGCAACTAGACAAGAGAAAAAAATAAAAAGAATAAAGATAGGAAAGGAAGAAGTTAAATGATCAGTGTTCGCAGATTACATGATAATCTACATAGAGGACCCCAAAAACTCCACCAAAGGACTTACAGATTTAACAACCAAAGTCAGTAGCATAACTGAATACAAAGTCAACACTCAAAAATCAATAGCCTTCCTGTGCATAAATAAAACTCACTGAGAGGGAAATTAGTGAAACAACACCTTTCTTTTTTTTTTTTGCAGCACCAGGGATTGAACTCACGACCTTACGCTTGTCAGGAGGGAACTTAAGCCACTGAGCTAGATCCCTGGCCCCAACAACACCTTTCACAATAGCATTAAAAAAATGAAATACTTAGGAATCAATCTGATGAAGGAAGTAAAAGACTTCTACATTGAAAACTAAAGCACTCTGAAAAAGATGATTGAAGAGGGTATCAGAAAATGAAAATGTATCCCTTGCTCTTGGATAGGAAGAACCAGTATAGTGAAAATGGCCATACTTTCAAAATTGTTATACAGATTTAATGCATTTCAGAGCAAAATTACAACAGCATATTCACAGAATTACAGAAAACAATCCTGAGATGCATTTGGAACCAGAAGAGACCTAGAATAGTAAAGGAAATTCTGAGCAACAAAGGCAAGACAGGAGATATAACAAGCCCTGATTTGAAATTATACTACAAAGCTACTGTGATAAAAATATCATAGTACTGACTGAAAAACAGGCCCATGGATCAATGGAACAGATTAGAAGCTGCAGAAACAACTCTAGACATACTTAGCCACCTTAACTTTGACAAAAGTGGGAAACACTCACTGGAAGAAAGACAGCCTCTTTAAGAAATGCTCCTTGAAGAATTGGCTTTCCACATAGTGAGGATTAAAATTAGACCTATATCTTTTACCATGCACTAAACTAAAATTGAAATGGATCAAATATCTAAATATTAAAACAGAAACATTAAATCTTCTGAAAGATAGAATACATAGAACTCTTGAAGACATTGGTACAGGCAAAGACTTTATGAGCAAAACCATGAGCACACAGAACTATCACAAAGAATCAACATCTGGAATCTCATCTTGTTAAAAAGCATTTTCACAGCAAGAGAAACCACACAGTAAAGAGACAACCCACAATGTGAGAAAAATTTTTTCACCAGCTATTCCTCAAACAAAGGGTTAATATCTAGAATACATAGTGAACTCAAAAATCAGACCCAAATTTAAAGACCTAATCCAAAGATGGGCATCTGAAATGAATACACTTCACAGAAGAAGAAATAGAAATGGCAAATAAATACATGAAAAAATGTTCAATATCCTTGTCAGTTGCAAAATGCAAATTTTACCTAACCCCACAAAGAACGCTAGTATCAAGAAACCAACCAATAACAAATGCTGACTGGGTTGTGGGGGAAAAGGAACCTTTCTCCACTATTGACGGGAGTATAGACCGGTGCAACCACTGCGGAAGTCAGTGTAGAGATTCCTCAAAAAACTAGGACTAGAGGTTCCATTCAACCCAGCTATTCCCATTCTTGGTATCTTCCTCAAAGAATCAAAAATATCATAGTACAGCAATATATGCACACCTGTGTTTATAGTGGCTAGTTTGTAATAGCTAAATCTTGGAAACAGCCTAAAGGCCTATCGACTGGTGAATGGATGAAAAAAATGTAGGGTGTATTTTTAGTACAGTGGAGTACTACACTGCCATAGAATGATAAGTCTGAAACATTTCTAGGTAAATGTGTGCACCTTGAGACCATATTCTTAAGTGAAATACATCTGACACACATGTGTAAATACTGCATTGTTTCTCTGGTGTGAGAAACTGAAAGTGTAAATAAGAACCAAAATGTGTAATAGGTATTGTGAAATAGGAAGAAAATGTTCAAATGGGGAGAGGGACAAGGAAGGGGGAAAGGAAATAAGAGAAAAGTTAAAAAAAAAAAGGAGAGAGAAAAGAAAAAATGGAAACAAAGCTTTTATAAAACATAGAGGGGAGTAGAGGTGAAGGGAGGGTAGGGAAATGGGAATAAAAAGAAACAATTTATATCATGTATAGGTTTAAATTCTCTATGATAAATGTGATCATTATATATACCTAAAATGTACCAATAAAAATCTGATTGGAAATTAAAAGGTAATACTTACATGATGGACCCACACTGGAGATGAAATAACATTCATAGAAAGCAGAGAAGAATTTTTTTATTGTTTTGCAGCAAAAGCAAAAGTAAACATGCATTTCTACATGTCATGCAATAAAGCACCATTTGATATTTATTTAGGAAGTGAAAATTTGATTTGAAATATTGTGTCTGAATATATGATCAATTTTCTCTTGAAAAAATCATAAAAATGTACTAACACTTAGAGGTCATCAAAATTCTAATTGAGCAAGTGGCCTCATCTGACCGAATATTGTATGTAATTATAACAAAAATAAGAACCATTGATCATGTAGCAGAAAAATGATCAAATCTGAATATACCCAAAGCTTTCATCATAGGAAAATACAAAATGGCTAAATTGAAGGTAATTGCCTATATGTCTTATAAGGATTTAATATTTTGAATTCTCAATATTTTGTAAGGAGGAAATTGAGAACACTTGATATTTCTAAGACAATCAATTAGGCATTCCTGAGAGCAGAGTGCCTATTTTGGGGCCCGTTCTTGGGTTTTCTCATTCAATACATCTTTGTTGAGTCTCAGTGTCTTTTAAACAAACAAACAAATAAAAAAACAAATGTGATATGGGTCATTTAGGAGCCATACTTGAATACACAATACAAAGAGCAGCTTTTCTTAATTAGGAAAGACTTTTCCCTAAGGGAAAATTTAGCAATGTATAGAGGCATCTTTGATTGTCTTAACTGATGAGGGTAGAGGTGTCTACTGACATCTAATGGTTAGAGACCAGGGGTGTGGCAAAACATTCCAGAGGATACCAGACAGCTCCTCAGAATAAAGATTCAACCAGCCCAAATAGAAGAAAACTAATATTGAAAAACCCTCATCTTATAGGAAGAGTTGTTCTCTTTTCATACAGAACGCGACTAAAGTTTTATGTTTGGAATTATTTCTTTTTTGATGTTACCTGGTTTTTTAATGTACAATAAAACTACTGAGGAAATGTACTTGTTAATTTAGTCTTTCAAAACATGCATGTTTTCTTCACTATGAGTACAGGAAAGCACTAATTCTATGAGTATTGGAAAACACTTCTGTAAGCAACCTATTGTATTAGGCACATGTATGTAGCCTTTCCCTGGCGAGAAGGTCCTGAATATGATATGAACTATGTAAGTGTGAAAGTTGTCAAACTCAAAATGGAGTCACTTGTGTCTCCATATCACAAGGTAGTTATGATGGGGAGATTTCTCACACATGATTAACTGATAATTATCACCAAAGACTCTGCCAGATCACAACCTTACACAAAGGCCACTCCAGCCTTACATAAAACTACTTTTGTGTGTAACTGTTCCATATCAGGCTAGTTTCATTCTTGTTATTAATCCTTACAGCTAAGGATTATTGTTTCAAAACATAGTATTTAATCCTCTTCATTCTATCTTCAAAAATCATCCCTTGCTTCAACTCTTTTGAA
>RJWT010009211.1:0-25630 GCA_004365215.1 Cuniculus paca
GTTTCTTTGTTTTGTAAGCATTAAATTCCACATTTTTTTGCAAACGTTTTCTAATCAGAAAAATATAAAACTTTTCGAAATGAAAGAACAAGCTAAAATGACTAAAAATGCATAATAGATTTATTTTGAACTCTTAAAATTTGAATCAGCTGAAAAACAATAGTTCTCCCTATCTGGATTTTTAGGATCACTTAAAATGACATCTTCAGGGGTAATTTCAGTCTGTCCGCTTGTCTCACTATTCTGCTTTCCACAACAGTGCTGCTCAAACCATTCTTAACAGATTGGTTATCTATTAAATGGAAGAGATGATAGGTTATAAAGTATGACAATCAAGTAATGAGAATCACAGCTTTAGCTACTTCTCTTTTATATGTAAGTCAGTTTTTAAAAGAGAGCAACATGAACAAAATGCTTGGGAAACTTCAACTGTGTAAATCCCCAAATACCCTGCTATTTCTTTTAAGTGATTTTTTAACCCATTTGAGTTTTCAAATCTCATTTACTTCATATAATTAGCTAATTTTTTTCACTCAAGTAAACTGCAGCAAATTGCCTTCATATTTTAAAATACTTGCGATCCACTAGTCCTTGGGTATGGATTTCTGAAGTTCCCTATAGAAGTCCTCTGAAATAGAATGTGTCATCCACCTTTCTCAGAAGGAGGTCAAAAAACATCCTGACTTGCTTCAATGTCTGCAAAAAAAAAAAAATTACAGTGCAAATATTTTACTTTTCTTATTTGATTCTAAGTTCTCATCTCTTTCACCAAATTCTGTGAAAAATAAAAGTAAAATAAATTGGGGGAAGTGTGAAATTACTCTAAATAACTTAAAAACGTGAAGAGGAAACAATCATCTTTGATATGAAAATAGTATAAAATTCTAAATACCTTGGAATGTTCCAGCTCAAGTGGTTTGTACACACTAAAATTGAAATATTATTAGTTATTGAAGAGCAGTGACTAAGCAGCCAAAGTGTTAGGAGACAGCAGTTATGTTATGCTGCTGTCTTTTGTGCTTTGAGGCTCTTACTGCTCCCGTGGACCCAGATTCTCCACGGCCTGAGACTTCAGTTTAGGAATGTTCAACGTCCTCAGGACCCCAGTCAGTGGAATGGCTCTGAGACCAGTCACAGAACCTGAGACCAACAGTACAGTAGCTGAGCCCCAGCTTCATACAGACATCCCCAGCCCTCTTGGTGCAGTCCCTGTGTGGTCTGATTTACCTGCCAGTTCTTATAACTCAGTGGCCCTCTGCTCACATAGATACATATACACAAAAGCTGTATCTCCTTCTTGCCTTGATTTGAGCCTTAAACAAAAGCATTTTTGTGGGCCCATAAAAAATATAATGGGCCTACGTACTGTACTTACTGTGCTTAATAGATGAGATGACCTTGGCTCATCAAACACTGATTCAAAATTCCACAAGCAAGACTGGCAGCCATACAATAGCTGGCAGATTGCTGCTCCCACAATTAAAGGGCAGAAGCAGATAGTTAGAATTCCTGCTAATCTTAGACAGGATGCTATCTGAAACAGTGCATCAGCAGTGTTGCTTTGAGTTGGTCATACTTTTCAATTGCTGAGCTTGCTTTTTAATTATAAAATAGTGTTGATATACTTTTCTAGGGCATGGTGGTGCATGCCTGTAATCCCAGTACTCCAGAGGCTGAGGCAGGAGGATTGCTGTGAGTTCAAGGCCAGACTGGACTACAAAGTGATTTCAAGGCCAGCCTAAACTGCATAATGAAACCTTGTCTCAAAAAGATAAAAAATTTTTTTAAATTTTTAAAAAGATACCCTTTATTTACTAATTTGAATGGTGTTAACCCTAGAAACTTTAATGACACAATTCAATATATATTGCCTGTAATTTTGCGGATAAGAATTTAAAAGAGGTACTGTTGCAGTTTAAATGTTAATTATTCAGTTCTGTATTGCTAATAATAAGTCCCCGTTTCTTATTTACTGTGTGTAGTAAATTCGTAGTCTTCTCTTATGAAATCAATATAAGTGACTCGCATGTTTCTCTGTTTTACGTCTGAAGAACTAACTTGAATGTTGAAGATATCATCAGTGATGGTAGGAGACTAGGTAGAATCAGCCGCAGAAGGGGTTGTTGGGGACCACAAATTCACAACAGTTAATTTTGCGTACTTCTCTAAAGGATAAATGGAGACTTGGGATTATGGTGTCACCCTTTTGAGACTTCCCATTAACTCTTTTGGGATGGGCCATCCTCTCCCACCCACTAAAACTAAACTAAAACTACTAAGATGAAAAAGAACACTGCAGGGCAAGATCTTTCTTAGTGTAAGATCATCTTTGTGCTCTGAAGTCTTCCCAGGATTATCCACTGCCCACGGAGTCACCAAGCTCTGAAGCTTCTGCCAACTGAATCTTCCACCAGCCCTTCTACATTGTATACACCCAACAAATAGTGACTGACTTGGAGTATCTTGGCCTCTGCCAGTCCTGAGGCGATGACCTCCCAGCCCCCATCATGCGTTACTAAATTTGTCTGTTATTTCATCCTTTCGCCATATCCCTCCTACAGGCATCTGGGGATATTGACCAGGTCCCTGATAAGGGGTGGTAGGAAAATTCTTTACATAGGTTGGCTGAGAGTGACAAAAAGAGGTTACTATAATTTCAGAAAAAAAGATTCATGACAGAACAAGATTCTGAAAGCATAAGGGAAATGGGAGAGACTGCTGGCTCTCGTTCTGCCCCAGGGAAAAGGATACTGGAGAGGGGGCTGTCTTTTGAATTTATGATTGACTGTGACTCTAAATTGTAATTCAACAGCCAGTTCTCCTTTATATTACTATATGATGTTGTTTCCATCTGTAATTAGTGTATTATAGACTCACCTTGGTTGGTCTATTTAAATTGTCTCAGTAGCAACTGATACTTGCCTGGCTGTTTCTCTAATATTTGGACTTTACACTGAAAGATACCTACAGTGAGGAAGACTTACCAGAAAAATGCCTCTTCCAAATACCAACCCAGTTTATCCTATCTGCATTTACTTTAACTGGATCTGAGGCTTTGAAGGTTAACATTGGTGGAAATTTGCTGGGCTACTATTTGATGATATGTTTGCCATTACCTTGGGTTCCAGGTCAAGGTTTGTCTGTGGGAAAGGTTAGTTAAAAGGAAATACGTGCCTCTAGAAAGCAGTTAGAACCAGAATCTTTGAGTAGTGAGGACACAAATATTCTTTCCCTTTTTATCTTAAAAGGAATAAATGAACCACTAAAAGCTGATGTAACCACAAGGTTTCTAGAAGGTTCATAACAACTCAGAAATAACAAACAACTTTTTACATTTTAAATCTGGTTGCTAAACTTAACAGTATATCATGTTAATGATATTGATATAAATAAAACACTTAGAAGTAGGGCGTGGTGGTGCATGCCTGTAATCCCAGCATTAGGGAGGCTGAGGCAGGAAGATTGCTGTGAGTTTGAGGTCAGCCTGTGCTACATAGCGAGATCTTGTCTCAAAAAAAAAAAAAAGAAAAGAAACACTTAGAATACTTTAACCAAATATAAGATCACATTACTTTTTCTGTCACTTGACTGTCAGTATTTCAATATTCCATAACACATTTCTTTATATGGGATTGCTAAAATTTATAAAGAAAAATATGAACCATGAATTTAGTTCATAATCAAGTTCTTCATGCATTAAGTTCTATAATTATATGTATGACTGTATAGAAAACATAGTCACTGACAAGCACAGTTTACATCAAACTGAGGCATCTTCTCAAGTTCTAGAAAATAGCAATCAAATTCATTCTCTCTGTGTCCCTCTCTTCTTCTCTCCCTGTTTCCTTCTTCCCTCCATTCCTCTCTTCTTTTTTTCGTGTGCGTGTGCATGTGCATGTGTGTGTGTGTGTATTACTGGGAATGTAATCAAGGACGTGTTAAGCTACATCCTCAGCCCTTTCATTCTGAGACCAGATCTCACTAAATTTCCCAGGCTAGCCTCAAATTTGCAATCCTCCTGCCGCAGCCTCCTGAGTAGCTGAGATGACCTGGCAGGGAGTCATTTTCTTTCTCTCTCTCTTTTTTTTTTTTTTGGTGGTACCAGGGATTGAACTCATGACCTTATGCTTGCCAGGCAGGTGCTTAGGCCACTGAGCTAAATCTCTAGCCCTTGTTTTTTTGAGACAAGGTCTCACTATTTCTTTCAGGCTGGCCTTGAGCTCACTTTGTAGCCCATGCTGGTCTGGAACTCACAACGATCCTCCTGTGTCAGCCTCCCAAGTGCTGGGATTACAGGTGTGAGCCACCACGCCCGGCTAGGGAGTCATTTTCTTGAGCAAAACTTTTAACTGATTTGTGTAAGAGATTATTATAAGGAGGTTAGAAAAAAGAACTCAAACCGGGCATGATGGCGCACACCTGTAATCTCAGTACTCAGGAGGCTGAGGTAGGACGATTGCTATGAGTTTGAAGCCAGCCAGGGCTACAAAGTGAGTTCAAGGCCAGTCTGAACTGCATAGCGAGACGCTGTCAGAAAAAAAAAGAAAAGAAAAAGAAAAGAAACGAAAAGAAAAGAGGACTCATCTGTGGGAGTTCTGGAGAAATGGATTTCTCCTAATAAGGAAGAACTTTCGAAATTAAAGAGGATAAACTGCTCCCAAGGGAGTGGCAACTTATCAGCCGAGAAGAGGACACCCGCCGCCACTTGCGGAGATGCTGTGAAGAGAACTGAAGTAACAGATGGCTACACATGGTAATTTTAATCTTGAGATTTTGTGATTCTGTATTTGGAGTCTGAACAACTGTTGTTTTCAACTGTTTGGGACTTTATTAATAGTGGCTACAGGAAAAGCAATCACCATTTCTCACATACCAAGTGAAAAAGGCTGAACACATATGAAACAGAGTATCCGCTATTATCATTTCCACAAAATCTTTCAACAGGAAAAAGGAAAATCAGATGCCAAGCAGTTCTATTACAATAGATCATACCACAGATTTCACAATTGACAATTATACTGTTAATTTGGACAGGATGATGATTCAGAATTTATGAGTTATAATTCACCTGGTCCCAAACTTCCTGTGGGGCTCCAAGTAATCTGCAACTCTGAGAATTATCATTCTTAAAAATTAAACAAACAAACAAAAAAACGCTACCATTCCCAGATAGATCTCAGTGATTTTCAGACGTGTGCGCATGAGAGAGAGACAGAGAGAGACAGAGAATCACGTGGGGAGCCTATGGAACACCAGGTGCCAGGTCCTGCCCCACAGATATTCTGACTCAGTGGGTTTGGAATGGGGCCCTGGGCACCTCCTTACTTAAAAGTTCCTCAGGTGAGTCGGATGTGCCTCACGCTGCCAGATAGTGACCTGTTTAAGGAGAGTAGCATTTGCATTAAACAATAATAACTAGTCCACTAAAACATAGAAACTTGAGCATAAAGGTTGAGTTTATTTTTAAGCATCACATTTTGAGGGTAGCTATTAGTCATTAGAAACTTCCCAGAAGTAGACATTGTATGCCCATACATCAGGGTGCTAACAGGTGTACATCCAATGTGACTCAACAGTTCAAACCATGGAGGGGTTAAGAACATGCACACAGGATTTGGGGTCAAACTTGGGTTTGAATCCTGGATGTACCCATGACTAACAGTAGGATTTTGGCTGAGTGTCTTCACATTGCTAAGCCTCAGTTTCCTCATGTGGAAAAGGAAGTCAAGTGTTTGCTTACCTCATAGAGTTGTTATGAGGATTAAATGAGATAGTGGCAATGAAGCAGTTGACATAGCTACAGGCATATGGAAAACAATAAATGGAGGCACTGTTATTACCATGGTGACTAGTTGCTAGACGATTTCAGCATGACTTTGCTATGTTTAATGCAGGCTTAGAAATAGGATTGATTTAATGAGCTATATTCCAGGAGTGGGTGAAACATATAAGTATTTCCATTATATGCATATGATCAAATGTTTTATCCAATTTCAAGTAAGCAATTTTATCTAGTCTCTTCCAGCCTTCATTTGTTTATACCACTTACTCAAAAATAAACTCTTCTGTAATCATATAGGGACATCATTTTACAGAAAAAAATAATGGCCCAAGATGGCCACTTGTGTCATATTATAGGCTACATAGCAGTTACGACATATGGAAATCCAAGACTTGGAAGGCTGAATGGATTTTATAACCCAGGCCAAACTTTTTTTCTCAAAACCAGAATACTTTTCTAAAGTAATAATGAAAAGTTAGCCTTACAGCAGTGAAAGAATGTGTCTTTCTAGCAGACACATGGAAAAGTGATAACAGTAATCAACAGTTTTCAGTTCCTTTAGCCATAATCCAACAGATTAAATTGAATGTGCACAATTTTTCTGATAATCTTCAGCCAAGCATTGTGGCCCACACCTGTAATCCACCTCCTCAGCAGATTGAGGCAAGAGGATTGTAAGACTGAGGCCATCCTGGACAGTTTAGTGAGACCCTGCCTTAAAAAATTAAAAAGACCTAGAAATGTAGCTCAGTGGTAGGGTGCTCATCTAGCATGCACAAGGCCCTAGGTTCAATCCCCAGTATGAAAAACAAAACAAAACAACCTGTGTCAAATGAATTTCCTGTACAGAAATTCCTCTATCCCAGACCAGCTATGCTTCTCAAAGGTCCCTAATCTTTCTCTATGAGACCAAACTTTCACTTCCCACAAACTTGATGGCTTCAAATGAGTAAGGGAAGAAGTGAGGTGAGAGCAGAAATTAACAGTAAAGTCCCTGAACAGAGGTGGACAGTGCTGATGATAGAATGAGTGTACTCCTGTCCCTCTTGAAAACTGATCAGGGATGCAAACAGTATGGTGGGAACAACAACTTTCATGCCAGATCTACTGGTAGAAATCCTGATAAGCTACTTGAGTTCCCTTGGATGTCATTACAATTATCTGCACACATCTACCAAACAATGAAATTGAACAATGCACTGTGCCGTGCACCCACAGTAAGCAAATAGCTTACATTAATTCTGCAACAAAATACACAGTCCTACAATCAGTGACCCATTGACAAGGTAACAAATCCCAGTGATAATAACAAGGGTTTGTAGATAGGTTCATGGACAGCACAGCAGGGTCCTGTAACAGGAGTTGTGTTACTGAATGAATCTCTTCTTGATGGAAAAACAGGTGCTGGTTTATGGCTACGGCCAAGAAGGATGAAAGATGGGTAGGAATAGGTACCTGGTTCTTGTCTGCATGCTCTGGTTTAATATACACAGTCAGTAGATTTTGTTCTTTTTATTTTATTTTATTTTTTTGTGGCACCAGGGATCAAACTCACGACCTCTCACTTGCCAGGTAGGTGCTTAGGCCACAGCTAGTTCTCCGGGTCCTTGTCTTTTTGAGACAGGGTCTCACTATGCCATTCAGGCTGGCCTTGAGCTCACTTTGTAGCCCAGGCTGGTCTCGAACTCACAATGATCCGCCTGTCTCAGCCTCCCCAGTGCTAGGATTACAGGCATGCACCACCAGGCCCGGCCGATTTTGTACTTTTGTTTATTTATTCAACAAATATGTGTTGGACATTTCTTATTTAGGTTGCACAGAGCTGCAAGCTAGAGAAACAATGGTGAATTAGATAAACCCTGATTGTACCTAAGTGGCTGCCACAATGAATATAAATTTAATGTAGCTAATTACACTGCAGCACGATGAGGGAGGTGAAAGGTACCCTCATAGCACAAACAGGAGTACTCAACACAAAAATTGGAAGGGAAGAATAAAGTAAGATTCAAAACTTTAAGGGAGATTAATTTTGGGAGGAAGTGGGAGGATGGTTGAAGGAAAAAAAGCAGAACTGGAGGAGAGAGAAATGTTCTCAGCAGAGGGAACAGTAAGTTTGAAGACAGGGAACAAAATTTTAGGTGGGTCAGATGAACTAATTGAAGAGTACTCTGGTACCGATGTGTGTGTCTAGACGAGGCTGGAGAGGGAAGCAAAGCCAAGAGGTCATAATTTAAATATTATCCTGAGATATGATTATCTTTCACATTGGAAAGATGTCTCCAGCTGTCTGCTACAAAGGATGAAGGAAAAGACAGTGATTCTTTTAAATTCTTGCCTCAAAGATAGTTTGAAAAATCAGTTCATAAAGTTTTATCATCAAAATAATATTTTTAAAATTTACTAAAGCCACATTAAGACGCCAGAAATTCCAGTTAGGTCACTAGCAGCAGTAAACAGAGGTCGTTAACTCTGAGTGAGTTCTGGGCCAGGTTGAAGAGGATCGGGCTCTGCTGTTTTGAGTGTAGACATCATTGATTTAACTGCTTTCCATCTCTCTGAGGAGGCCTAGCTACACCCAGCTACCTATAAAATAAGAGGCACATAGCAGTTTCTTCTACATCAGTAATAAAGTTATTCTGAGTAGAATACAATGATGAAGGAATTCTATCTACTGTAACCTTAGAGTTATTGAATGAATTTGGTATTGCTGTATGCACCAAAAAGAAAAACATAGGGAAAACAAAACAAAACAAAAACATGATCACATCCCTCCCCTTCATTTATAACATTTATTTTCACTTTTTAAAAAATGTGTGCAAGGCAAGCACGAGGTCATGAGTTTGATCTCCGGTACCAAAAAAAAAAAAGTGTGCAATAAAGATACTGTTTTAAATCTCCATATTTATGTGTATAACAATCTATTTGCAGCAATACATTTGAAAATTTAATTCAGAATTCATACTTTTCCAAACTTTTGTGTTGAAACATAAAACAGTACAGTATAGTAATAAATTCTAAATCAAATCAGCCCAAAGGATTCACCTGTTATGGATCTTCATGTACAACATTTTGTGTGGATATGTTTTTATTTCTAATATTCTCCTGGATGCATACTGGCAATGGAATTGTTAAACCCCATAGTAACTATTTGAGGAACTATCAGATTGTGTTTTAAAGTGGCTGAAATGTTTTACATCCCCATCAGCAATGTATGAGGATTCTAGTTTTTCTATATTTTTGCCAGTGCTTTGATTACAGCCACACTGGTGAGTGCGAAGTGGTATCTCATTGCGGGTTTTCTGGTTGGTTGGTTGATTTGTTTGTTTTTGTGGTGCTGGAGATTGAACCCAAAGGGTGCTGTACCACTGAGCTACATCACCATCCCTTTTAAAATTTTTATTTTGAGACAGGGTCTCACTAAATTGTCCAAGACTGGCCTCACACTTACAATCCTCCTGCCTTAGCAGGGATTGCAGGCACGCTTCATAGCGATTTTCGATTTTCGTACTAATGACTTTGAGTGCCTTTTCAAGTATTTATTGATCATGTATTCTTTGGAGAATTGCCTATTCATCATCCCTTGTTCATAATTTAATTGGGTTGTCTTTTTATTATGGAATCATAGTGTTCTTTATGAGTTCCAGCTACAAGTCCTTTGTTACATTGATTTGCAAAAATCTCCCATTCTGTGGGCCTTTTCTATCTTTTTTGATAGCACACACTTTGAAGCACAAAAGTTTTCATTTTGATGAAGTCCAATTTACCTAACTTTTTGGTGGTTGTTGTTGTTGCTCGGACTTTAGGTGTCCTACAAAACCACTGACTAACCCAAGGTCACAAAGACATACCCTCATGTTTTCTCCTAAGATTTTTGTACTTTTAAAATAACCTTTGCTTTTAAATTTAGATCTGATTCATCTTAATTTTAAGCTATAGGTAAAGAGGTCCAAATTCACTCTGGACCCATTTATCCTCACATCATTGTGGAAAATTAATTGACTCAATTCCATGCCACTGATATTTGTTTCTTATGTCACTACCACATTGTCTTTTTTTCTTTTTTAACTTGGTGCCTAGGTTTTTTTTTTTAATATCTTTTTATTGGTACAAGTTTGCCATACATAATGATCACATTCATCATAAGGAATTTGTATCTGCACATATCCTAATTCTTCTTTATTTTCCAATTCTCCATCCCTCTTTCCAACACTTTTTCCCCTACCCAGTTACAAAAGTTGTTTTCATTTTCTTTTTTTTTACCTCATTTTCCTTTCCTTCCTTTCCCCCCTCTCCCTCCCTCATTTTTCTTCCTATTTGAACATGTTCTTCCTACTTCCCAGTATCTATCCTCCATTTTGCTCCTTATTTAAACTTTGTGTTTCCCACACAAGTGAAACAATGTAATATTTAGACTTGTATATCTTATTTCACATTTAGTAAGATTATGGTCTCGAGGTGCATCCATTTACCTAAAAATGACTTATTTAACCTTCTTTATGGCAGAATAGTACTCAGTGGTATATAAATATCACATGTGCTTTATCTATTTATCATTTGAAAGGCATATGGACTGTTTCCAAGATTTAGCTATTATAAACTGTGCTGCTATAAACATGGATATGCATATATCGCTATGGTACACTTTTAACTCTTGGGAAAACAACTAAAAGGAGAATAGTTAGGTCAAATGGAACCTCTAGCTTTTTGAGGAATCTGTATACTGATTTCCATAATGGTTGTACCAATTTGCGTTCCCACTAACAATGGAGAAATGTTCCTTTTCCCCCACAGCCTCTCTATCATTTGTTATTGGTTGATTTCTTGATGATAGCCATTCTTTGGAATCTCAGTGTTGTTTTAATTTGCATTTCTTGAATGATCAGTGATGTGGAACCTTTTTTATTGTATTTACTTGCTGTTTGTACTTCTTCATCTAGGGAATGTCTATTCATTTCAGATACCCATTTTTCAAATTGGATCTTTAAATTTGGGAGGGTCTGGCTTTTTTGAGTTATTTGTATATTCTAGATGTTAGTCCTTTGTCTAAGGAGTAGCTGGTAAAAATATTTTTCTACACTGGGATGTCTCTTCACACTGTAGTTTCTTTTTGCGGTGCAACAGTTTTTTAATTTGATGTGATCCCAGTTGATTCTTTGTAATATTTTCTTGCAGTTGGGGTTTTGTTCATGAAGTTTTTGCCTACACCTATTTCTCAGAGTTTTACCTATTCTATTTTTTAGCATATTGTTTTTGGTTTTATATTTAGATCTTTAACTCATTTTTATTTGCCAGTGCATGGTGAGACATATGGATTTAGGTTTAATCTTTGGCATATTAAAAATCACTTTTTCCAGCAACATTTATTAAAGAGGCTATCTTTCCAGTGAAGGTGTTGGCATGTCTGGCAAAGATAAGGCAGCTAAGTGTCCTTGGGGTTGCTACTGTTATCTTTTTATTCTGCTCTCCGTTGATCATTGGATCTCGTTTGGTTTGGTTTGCTTTGGTTTGCCATTACCATAGTTGAGTTTTTTGTTTGTTTTTGATGTTTTCACAGTAGGTCTGTAGTCTAACTTCAAATTGGAGATTGTGATATCCCCTGCCTTGCTCTCATTGCCCAGAATTGCTTTGGCTGTTCTAGTTCTCTTTCGGTTCTATATGAATTCTGGGATTGTTTTCTCTAGTTCCATGATGCATGTGATTGGTATTTTGATCAGGATTGCATTAAATCTATTTAACAGTTTTGGAAATATGGTCATTTTCACTGTATTTGTTCTGCCTACCCAAGAACAGGGGATATCTTTCCATTTTCTTATATCCTCTTCAGTCTTTTTCAGAGTACACTGTAGTTTACAATGTGTAAGTTTTTCACTTCCTTTGTTAGATTGATCCCTAAATATTTCATTTTCCTTGATGCTATTGTGAAAGCTGTTGCCTCCCTCATTTCTCTGTTTATTTGTGTATTGACTTTTGAGTGTTGACTTTGTATCCTGCTATGCTACTGAATTTGCTTATTGAATCTAGGAGTCTTTTGGTAGAGTTTTTGGGATATTCTAAGTGGAGTATCATGTCATCTGCAAATAATGATAATTTATCTTCTTTTTCTATTCATATTCCTTTTATTTCTATCTCTTGTCCAATTGGTCTGGCTAATGTTTCCAGAACTGTATTGAATAAGAGTGGTGATGGTGGGCTGGGGGTTTAGCTCAGCGGCAAAAATACCTGCCTGGCAAGCACAAGATCATGAGTTCGATCCCCGGTACGAAAACAAAAACAAAAAACAAACAAACAAAAAGAGTGGTGATGGTGGGCATCCTTGTTGTGTTCCTAATTTTAGCTACAACATTGTCTTAATTATAGTTTTATAGTAAGTTTTGAAATCAGGAAGTGCAAGTCCTCTTGCTTTGTTCTTTTTCAAGATTGTTTTGACCTAACAATCAAACAAAAACAAAACAGTGTTTTGGCTATTCTGGTTCCCCTGTATTGTGCTAGTTAGTTTTCATCACTGTAAGAAAATACCTGAGAAAATCAACTTATAAAGAAAAAGGGTTTATTCTCATTTTGGAGGTTCCAGCTCATGACTGGTTAGCTCCACTCATTGCAGTGGGCCCACGGTGAAGCAGCACATCATGGTAGAGTACATGGCAGAACAGAGTTGCTCACCTCATCATGAATCGGGGAGTGAAAGAAAAAGGGCATTGGGATCCCACAGTCTCCCTCAAGGTTGTACCTCCAATGATCTAAAGACCACCCTCCTATCAGGCCTAACCTCTTCAAGTTTCTACCACATCAGAATAGCATCACCTTAGGGACAAAACCTTAACACATGAATTTGAGGCTTATATAAACTCCCAACTATAGAACGTATGAATTTTAGGGTTTATCAATTTCTACAAAATCAGCTGGCATTCTGATAGGGATTACATTGAATCTGAAGATCAGTTTTGGGACTGCTACCATCTTAAGTGTTCAAAGCTACTGAACATAGAATGTCTTCTATTTATGTCTTTTTCAGTTTCTTTTGAAAACATGTCACACTTTTCAAAGGATGTTTTACACTTCTGTTAAATTCTGTTAAATCTATCCTTCTTGACACCATTATAAGATGGAATCATTTTATTATTGTATATACTATATATGATGAATTTTGTGTGCTGATCTTGTATCCTGCAATCTTGGCATGAAATAGGTAACTAGAACACCAAGCATTTGTTTATTCCTACAATACTCACCTGCAATCTCTTTCTTGCCTTATTCTGTCACCTCTGCTTTAGTTTAGGTGGTCACCCATAGTAGCCTTGATCATCGTTTTATGGTGGTGCTAAAGATTCAACCCATGGAGTGCACTCTTTTCAGTGAACAACCCAGGGAGTTCACTGAGCCACGTCCCCTATCATAGCCTTTTCACCTTTTGGAGGGACAAGGATGCTGGGGATAGAATCCTTTTCCCCAAGCTACATCCCCAGCACTTTTAGGACTTTTTTGAGACAGGGTCTTGCTAAGTGACTAAGTGCCCAGGCCGGGCTCAAACTTGTGATGGTCTCATTCAGCCTTCCAGAATGTTGGGACTACAGGCATATGCCACCATGCCCACAAAACCCATACCGTTTTAACCGAGCTTCCTGTTGCCACTGAGTACCTTGTAATTTCTCTTCCACACTATTTACAGTTTTTTGCAATACAAATCTGTATGAATTTACCTGCTTCGAATTACTGAAAATTAAATCTAAGGACTTGGAATACTGATGTCCAATCTCAGAAAAATAATTATTTTGTGACCCATTTTCTTTGCCTGTCACCTTTCTGTGTGCCTTTTGCTTCATACTGCCAACCTGCAAACACTAGTATTTTGATGGTGCTACATGTCCCCAACAAACTCCTTCAATCTGGGATACCTCTGTGGATCTTCTCCCTCTGCACTTTCCCCAGTTTGATGTCCTTCTTTTTGAGTTTACAAAGTACTGTTTTTCCTCCATTGTTGAGACCAGTTAACTGTCTTGTAGTTACTTTTCTTGTTGCTGAAACAAAATACCCAACTCCCAAAGTTAAAGGAGGACAGGTTTATTCCAGCTCAATTTGTAGAGGTTTCAGTCTATAATCAGCTGGCTGCAAGGCAGGGTGGCATGGCAGAGGGGCATCACAGAGAAACAGTTCATGGATGGCAGGATGCATCAAAAGCAGCAAGCAGCAAGCGACCACAGCAGCCTTTTTTCTATTCTTTATTTTACCTAGGCCACCAACTCAGGGTGGGTAGCACTCACACCTAAGGTGGGGCACCCTTTATCCTAGCATTGTGCCATGAATCAATCCCAGCATCACATCCTTAATCCCAGCATCACACACTTTAGATCCAGCTACCTCTGAAAAGCCCCACCTATGTCCATATGAGGCTTTCAGGGGGACACATAGACAGAAGCCTTAACATATATACGAAGTTGGAAACTGCTCAAAGGCAGAGACTAAGTCTGATTGGTCTTTGTATTCCTAACACCTAGCACACCAGGTAACAGTGTACAAATAAAAGAGACTAAGAAAATAACTTTTGAAAGTGTCTCACTCTTAATAAAAAGAAAAGGCTAAGATAATGAAGCCTGAAACGAATTTGACTTGAGGCCAGTCTTCGGACTCACTCTTGGGGGATGACCCAGAAAACAGGAACATGTACCATGATTCTTCCTCTTGAAGCTTTCCGTGGTCAAAGGAGGCAGCATTTTGTACAACTCGGTCTCCTTCTCACGAAATATGTATCTTTGGAAGTAGATTTCTCAGAAAGTTAACCTTGCATTCATTTTAAAGGATGTTATGGTGGGGTGGGGGGAGGTGCATAAGCCTACCAATTTAAGAAATTAAGGTTAGGAAGAAAGCCAGTATCATTTCCTAACTTTATCTTCAGATTAGGAATCTTCTTTTCATTTTTGTGATTCTTACTATGGAGTGCATCTTATTTGTAAGGACAAGGCATTCTATATTACCTTTCTTAAAGATTTTCTGCTTTATAGTTACATTTGAATAATAACTTCCACATACAGGATGTACAACAAGACATATCTAATAAACTAGTGAAAACAAGTAGTTTAGATTTTTAAAAAATACCTTTCCAATTAAGGAAAACTGTAAGAGGAGACACCTTCAATTTCTTACTATATTTAGCAAAGTAAAAATTAAACAGAACTTTTGTTTTCCTGGGCCACCTACAGTTGGAAAGGCACAGCACTTTGGGAATGACTTTTGTGTGGTGCTGTTATAGCAAAGATACATGGTGAAAAGGATTTTTGTAACAGGCATGAACATGTAAGATATATTTTAGATTCCTATCAAGAACACCTGGGACTTAGCAGAAACTGATTAAAGTGTCCATGTAAGATTTAGTGTTAGCCTGGCATGGTGGCACATGCCTGTAATCCCGGTACTCTGGGAGGTTGACACAGAAGGATTCCAAGTTTGACCCCAGTTGGGCAATTTAGATCTAATGTTTCATACAAAACAAAACAAAAAAACTAGACACTTCCTGAGAGATTGAAAGATTCTCTGAAGAATCACAAAATTTACATGTCAGGATGACAGTAACGATCACTTAATTGTCATATTCAAAAGTGAAATTTTATCGCAATTACCCTACTCCACTTCTCCTTACTCCATATGGATGTTGTGAGGATGAACAGTTTATACAAAGGAAGTGCTCATTACTAACTGGCATAGTTAGTATTCAGTAAGTGTTAGCTATTTTAATTTCCACAGTGCTTTTTCTTCTAAGGGGTCTCAATTATAAGAGGCTTCTTTCTAGAAAAGATGAACTGTTTGCACCCTCTAGCACTGTCTGTGATCTGCAGTAATAACACATGCACATTCAACATCAAGAAGCCACATAATTAGAAAAAAGCAATGTATTAACATAAATGGAATCAAGCACTGACAACTCTGGAGAAAAAATAAAGGGGGCAGAGGTAAATGACTTGATTATTGTAAAGGTCTGACTTAAGACAAGTCGTCTTGGATAAATAGGTAAAAAATGTTGGGAGAATTCCTGAGTGAAAGTTCAGATTTCAATGTAGGAGTGAAAAATGTGCTAAGAGGACACAATTATAGTTTCACTGGTGCTTCACAGAAATAATGTTTAAGTGTTCCCAAAGTGCTGAATGGAACACAAACTCAGTCAAGTGACTCAGCAAATCTTGTTAGAAGGCAGTGCATTTATTGAATACTCATCCAAATAAAGTGTTCTAATGTTTCTATAAAGAAATTCAGAGCGGAGCTTATAATCAACTAGTATTATATATTTATTGAGCTCTCCAGTATCTTAAGTATACAAAAAAAGGTCACATCAGGCTCTGATGGAAGAGTTTAAGCCTATTAAGGAATAAGGATTTAGCTTGGCTTCTGGCCAAGTCTTCAGGACTATAAAAAGATTCAGTCACTATGAAATGTTGACTAAATATGTCAGGTCAAATTTGGCATAGTTTTACCAGGATAATCTCCCACTGTTGTATCAAGGCAAAGGCTGTACATTACATGGAGGACTTGCCAGGGACAAGAGCTAATTATTATTTTGGGATGTTAAGCTGAAGTCAGACTCATTTCTCATAACCCAATTCTTCTTGAAACTTCCTAAAACTGAAGAATACCCCTGTTCTTCAGTTTTAGGTGTTCCCTGATCCTAGTCCAGTGCTCTTTTCCCCGTAACATCCTTTCATGATTCTGCACTTATAAGGAAGGAACACTTCTCTCTGAATCCTTAAAAGGAAGAACTCAGGCTGGACATGTAGCTCAGTGGCAGACCATGCATGAGGTCCTCGTTAAATCTCCAGCACTGAAGTGGCGTGGGGGGAGAAAAGAAAGGCACAAACTCAAATCGCCCAGGACATATACAACTTGCCTGAGACTAAAGTGTAATAAGTGCATTTGAGACAGTTTGGGGAATTTACTTTTTCTAGGCTAACCATATTAAGGAGGGTATTTGGCACACACCTTTGTGTTAGGAATACACTCTGTGGTCACTGCATAACCACTGGGAAACGCAATGTCCCCAAGTAATGGTACTCTCCAGGAAGTGAGATGCATTTAAAGAGAATGGTTAGCCAGGTGTGGTGGCAGACACCTGTAATCCCAGCACTAGGGAGGCTGAGGCAGGAGGATTGTTGCAAGTATGAGACCAGCCTGGGCTACAAAGTGAGCTCAAAGACCAGCCTGAACTGCATAGCAAGACCCTATCTCAAAAACAAACAAAAAAAACAAAAGACAATGCTTTTACATAATTTACACATATTTTCCCAAGATACCATGCATCCAAAAGAGTTCTAGCTTTTCTTTTGCATATAATTTAAAATTAAAATGTGAATTTTCCTGAAAAGCCAAAATCACCAATTTAGAAAGAATACTACTACAATTTAGAAAAGAAAAAGTGGAAACCAATACTAAGAATTTACCAAGCAGTCACTTAGTGTAATTTAAGGTACACATACTGGATAAATGTATCATAATCGTTTAAATTAAATACGAACTGCTGGGCATGGTGGCACATACCTGTAATTGCAGCACTCAAGAAGCTGAGGCAGGATGATGGCCGAGTTTGTGGCCAGCCTGAGCCATATAGTGAGTTCAGGCCAGGCAGAACTGTGGTGAGACCCTGTCTCAAAAAACAAAACAAAACTAAATAGGAACGAGGATCTTTATATGGTATGTGAAAGAAAATTTAAAGTATCATAATGGAAGACGTTTATTTTTAGCAAAAATTTAAATCATGTTAGTTTCTTTAATAGAGTATTTAACCCTGGCTTCAAAGGTATTGATGGCTGAACAATATAGTCCTTATTTCATATGTAACTAACCACAGGACAACCAAAGAACATTAGGCTGCTTGATAATTTAAAATTTTTTAGCTCAAAGAAAAAAGATGGTCTGGAAATGGTATCATCAGAATTCTTCTGGGTCAACTTCTTGAAAGGAAACCTGCTCAGCAGCTACCCACTTTACACATCATAGTATTCGGAGAATAGAGACCTAAGATAAAATGCCCTTGAAAATTGTACTTTAGCTGGGCATGGTGGTGCACACTTGTAATCCCACCACTGGGGAGGTTAAGGCAGGACTGCTTTGAGTTCAAGGCCAGCCTGGGCTACACAGTGAGACCTGGCCTCAAAACAAAACACTCCCTGTTAAACCTAATTATCACTTGAATTGATTATAAAAGTTTTATGGACCCACTGACACCAGAGCTAACAGTTTTCTCCTGCAGTTAGTCATCTACTGCAAAGTGAAATATACTAGATAAGCAAAAACTAACTTTAAAATGTGCGATATAATACCTTTTACATTTGAGTGTGAAATTACTTAGATCTGTTTCCTCTAAAAGTATAGCTTGGTAAGAACTAAAGCTTCCAAGCCGGGCATGTGGTGCATATCTGTAGTCCCAGCACTTGGGAGGCTGAGGCAGGAGGATCTTTGTGAGTTCAAGACCAGCCTGGGCTACAAAGTGAGCTCAAGGCCAGCCTGAACTGCATAGTGAGACCCTGTCTCAGACTAAAAACAAACAAACAAAGGGCAGAGGCTACCTAACCTTGGTATTTATTTATTTATTTATTTGTGGCACCGGGGATTGAACTCAGGACCTTGCGCTTGCCAGGCAGGTGCTTAGGCCGCTGAGCTAGATCCCCGGTCCTTAACCTTGGTGTTTAACATCAACAAACACACAGCAAGTAATGTGTTGATTAGAGACGGCCTCACTGTCTCAACCAGAGGACATGTCATTACCCACTGGGTCATCTAGCAGTTAAGTGTCTGTGTGTAGAACAACATTCAGAAACAATGGCATGCAACACATACGGAAGTTCAGATACACTTTTAATCCTACCTGTGAACATTTACCGGGATGCAAAATCATCTGAATTTTTCAATGAAAGTTTCAGGAAATTGGAAGTATGACTTTAGAGGGTTGTATAATCATGTAGCAGGAGGAAAGAAATTTTAGTCTAACATAGAGAAAAAAAGTATTTCAAGGATTCAATTTAAATTTTGAGACTTTGTTCTTCATATACAACTTAACTATTGTACAGTGAAGCTGTATCCATTACAACTTAATTGTTGAATGTTGAACCAATGTTTCTTTGGTATCTTTAACATTTGGCAGACCAGGGATTTAGCTCAGTGGCTCAAGCACTTGCCTTATAAGCGCGAGGTCATGAGTTTGATCCCCGGTATCCCTGCCCACCCCCCCAAAAGTTGAATATTTAGCATTTGGCTTATAATGGCTGTGTACATATATTTTTAAACCCTTAGTTACAAGTTACTCAGATCACTGCTAATAAACATTACAGGAATGTACTTTTGGAAGCTTTTCTTACTATATGGTCAGCTGTTGCTTTTTTCTTGAAAGATGGAACAAAGAACATTAAGAGATAAAAGTAGCAGGCTGGAAACTCACATGACAGCTGGGAGGTGCCAGCTGCTACAAGGAGATCATGGAAGCTGTGTATATTTTATAAATATCTTCTAATTAAAGTATTTGATTTCAAAGATATAATGTAGTTCTCACACACGTCAACAGCTGCATTAACATTTAAAGCACAAAGTTTCATGTAATTTAAACACAAAACTTGTTACTATGTATTTTTAAAAAATTACTTTTTAAAGAAATTATTAGGTTTCACTACCTAAAACATACAGAAAAAGACATGCCATTTTTATTTAGTTCAAACTACAAAAGTATACTTGTCCGAGCAAATCTGAGCAAAATATATGGTGTACCATCATTCTAAAATATTAGCTACTCAAAGGGTAAGCATGTTACTTACTATAATCACTATAGTTTTCATTTTAATTTCAAATGTAAATACTTAAAAACCTAATGAAATTTATAGAAAACTATAAATAATTTTACTGAAATGTAACTTCTAATTTTTATTATTTAAAATTTATCAGAAACTTTTTTTCTTTTGGTCTTTTTTGAGGCAGGGTATATGATTCAGGCTGGCCTTGAACTCACTTTGTAGCCCAGGCTGGCCTCTCAGTGATCCTCTTGCCTCAGTCTTTTGGGTGCTGGGACTATAGCATGCGCCACCATGCCTGGCTTATCAGAAACTTTTAAAGCAAATTTCTGCCCTTTCATATTTTGAAGATTTATAGAATGAAGTCATTAGACTCATTAACTATGTGGAATCGGACAAAGCAGAAACACTTATTAGACTAAGCCAACACATAACTAAATTATTACTACTAAATACTCTTAAAATCCTAACATGGTATATTTTGTTTCAATTGTTATACTTGCATGTATTTAGTTACCTTTAACAAATTAATTCTGTCTTTAAAAAGTCCATAAATGGGCCCAGCACTCGGGAGGCTAAGGCAGGATTGCTGTGAGTTTGGGGCCGGCCTGGGCTACAAAGTGAGTTCAAGGCCAGTCTGAACTGCATAGTGAAACCCTGTCTCAGACAAAAAAAAAAAAAAAAAAAAATCCATAAATGACAAATCCAAAGCAAAAAATTCACAAAATATTTTGGTACCGGGGCTGTAATTTCAGCACTCAGAAGGCTGAGGCAGGAGGATCATTGCAACTCAGAGACCAGTATGGGTTACATAGTGAGCTCAAGGCCAGCCTCAACTGCATAGTGAGACCCTGTCTCAAAAAAGACAAAATAAATCAAATGAAATCAAAGCAAATAGGACTCTAATGAACACTATTTAGGTTGAGAGAAAAACCAGTCAGTTAAAAGCACCTTGCCAGGCACAGTGGCACATGCCTGGAATACCAGCACTCAGAGGCTGAGGCAGGAGGATCACTGTGAGTTTGAGGCCAGCCTGAGCAGCATAGTGAGTCCCTGTATCAAAAAGACACAGACAGACAGACAGACAGACAGACAGACACACACACACACACACACACACACACACACACAGCACCCTGTTAAACTCTAGAAAATATTTTAAGAGTAAGGCTATCAGGCATTTATTTTGGAAAAGGCTGAATCTTAGTCAACTCTTAATACTATCTTAATTCAACATTCATAGCATTGCTTAATGTACTTCCCACACTGTGTGCTAGGTACTGAGAATGTGAGAAGTCTGAAAGCAAATAAGCAATTACAGTAATTACAGTACCAAACGCTTCTAAGTAGGGTAAGAACAGCTCTGGAAAGTGGCTGGCAGGGCCCTCTAACAGAGGCTGCAGAGAAGACTTCTCAGAGCAACTCTGTTAAGCTGAGACCTGATGATTAAGGAAATGATTAACTGGTGAATTCTGTGGAGTGTTCAAATCATCTGCAAAAGTGTAAGGATTCCACACATTGACACGAGCTCATTCTGGCTAATGGGGAGGTACCAAGAGATTGTAAACCATATGCGGTAGTGTATACATATACCACAAAAGTTTGTGTTTGAAACTTAATCTTAAAATTCATAGTTAACAGTATTTGGAAATGGAAACTTTAGGGCGTAATATGGATTAGATGAGGTTTTGTTGAAATCCAGCATTACAACAGTTCTGGCCAGATCTAAAATATTAAAACAATACTAATAATAAGCATCCTGGCTTACATCTGAATGAAAACGAAGACTAAAGTTTAAGAATCAACATTAGTTCTAGTGTATTTGGGGGCTGAATCTTTACCTGGACTCCCAGCATTTCCCTGAAAATTTCCAAGGTAGCTGAGGTGTCACACAGTGGTAGAATACTAGCCTAGTATTCTGTAGGCCCTGGGTTTGAGCCATAGCACTGCAAAAACAAACACCAGTACCAAACTTCTTATCAGGGAATAATAATTCTGTGTATTAAAGGAATAACATATAACAAGTTTTGCTAAGAAAAATCCATTGGCAGCTATGGGGTTATCCTTGTATGGAATTACAAGTAAACAGCAACTTTTTTTTTTTGTTTTATAACTATTTAGTCTGTAAAGAAAAATACCAAAAATGGTATATATTGTTTTATTTGCAGTTGTACTTAATTTTTATTGAACTTTGATTTTGAAAGATACTGTTAAATCAATAATCTGATCCAGAGAAAATTATAATGACTATAGTATTTCAAATATTATGTTATGTACAGTGTTGGAAAATGTATTCAGAATAGTAAATATATAATATGCAGTATTTACTTTTATTGTTATGTTGGTTCTATTAATCATAAAGTTATATTACAAATTAGACATATACAGTGTTTAGGAATGAGTTTTTCTACACTCTTGTTACAGAATGATAAAGGAGGAACAGTGTGTTGCAACATGTATGGACAATTTTCAAGGTTAGAAATTAAGGGAGAAACAAAATAGGAGTAAATAACTATCAATATGTAACATTATTTCTATCTGAGGTAATCAGAAAATAAAAACGAAAGATAAGAAGCAAGTGTATCACAACAGATTGCTCCAGGTGGTAGCTGTTTGTGATTTTTTTTTTTAAACCAACAAAGGCGATTGACATCATAATCTCCCTCTTAAACAGGAAGATAAGTGGAAATAAAATGAAATATTACAGGCTTGCTTTTTCAGACTCCTTGACTAGTTTAAGCTCTTAAATGGTTTCAATTATCGGTATTCAACAGCTAATAATCATCGCTTCAAATCATTACCCATTGCTTATATAAACATTGAAAAATACAGAAATGATCTAAGTGAGAAAATAACTTTTTCAAAGGCCAGAAATACAGCATTAAACTCACACAAATGTACCAAGTATGCTTAGAGGCACTGGGATATAATTCCTTGGTAACCCCTAGAGTTTAGTTCTGATGTTTATGACTCTCCAAAGTGAACACAGACACTCATATCCAAATTCTCATATCTCAGAATTCATGTAAATAATTAGTGCCAATCATCTTTGAGATTATTGCCAAAAAATTAATTTAAAAAGTCACCTAATAATACTTGCTTCCCAACTTTTAACCCTTATTCTGATCATAATCATTATACAAAATCCACTCATCCTTAGTACATGCCAATTATGTGATTACAACACTCTATCACCTCAATAAACTCTGTTCGTATGTCTGCAAAGTTAGCAAAGTCAAGTATAGAAAACTTAAGATAAAAAAGATAAAAAGGCTACTTTGAATAGTTCTCATTTTGTATACTGCTTAGTATTATGAAAGAAATGAACTACAAATAGCAATTGTCCCAAACTAGGTCAATACAAAAGCCTGAACACTTTGTAAATACTTGCTTTGGCTTTTTTTTAGATATCAAGAATGCACTAATTAAAATGCAGTAGCGTAAGAGCTTAATAGCAACAGAAATACTTAACAATACTTATTCACTTAGTATCTTTTTTCCAAAAATCTTAAAATCACCCAGTGTTCATCACAATTCCATAACTGAGAAAGGTAGATACTAAGGAAAACTGCAAAGGCCAAGAAAAGAAATTTGGAGTGAGTCATGTTTGTGAATAACCTTCTGAATAATCTTTGTGAGCTAAAGACTACTTCCTTATATAGCTGAGTATATAAAATGGAGTATTATCTTACTTGGCTTCAATAAACCTAAAATTTAGGCAAAAGAACTAACTCAATGTTAAAACGATAATACTTTTTCTTACTTTATTTCATTTGTAATTGTACTTTTTACTGATGTTTATTGAAATTTGATTTTTATAGATACTATTTAGCCAATATGACCCAGTATTAATACAGTGAATCTAAAAATTATATAGTATCTCAGATATCTTATTTTGTATATATTTTCTTAAATATCAGAAGACCATAGGAACAATACAACAATCATTTTCCTTATCTTTCCATTTGAGGACAACGGTTTATGATAAACCATACACACCATCTTTTCTGTGATCAGTTAAATTTAAGAGGTGGACACCTGGGGGGAAGGTACAGTCTGTAGTCATGAAATCACTTTGTGCATGCATAAAGTTAGTGAAATTCTAGGCATCATACTCCTGTCCTCATTTTCATTTAGCACCATATTCCAACCAAGTGAACTCATGAACAGTGTTAAATAAGACAGTGATAATTAAAGGAACAGGAACAACGAAAGGCTGTATTTCATCATTCTAAGATTCTAGAGAGATGGCACAGGTTTACGTTTCAAAATTCTCACATATTGAGAAATGATTTCTTAAATAACTCAGCTCTCGAATCACAAGTGTTGTAATCCAGAATACTCTAAAGACCTAATAATCGCCGGGGATTTAGCTCAGTGGCCTAAGTGCCTGTCTGGCAAGTGTGAGGTTATGAGTTTGATCCCCGGTGCCACAAAAAAGACTTAATAACCAATTACGACAATTGATTCTCACTGTGAAGAATATATAGCTATATAAAATATAGCTATGCAAAAATAGAATTCAGTGAAAGGTAACATTTTAAACATTTTTACAGCAAGAAAGATGCTGGAGATTCGTATCAGTAGTTACTAACTACATAAATATTAAAGATTTGTATTCTTTAGGAATACTGTGCAGAAATTTGATTTTATCTTCCCTCAGATGCCTGTCACAGGTTTATTAAAGATAAGATAATGTATGAACCACCAGTAGTGGTATTAAACCCCAATCACTTTCAAGATAGGTAAGATTTAGAGCTATTAAGACTTCACAGAATTGGGTTCACTGACATTACAAATAGTATTTTTAAAAAAGACACACAAAAATAATCACATACAGTCAGCTGGCATTTCACACTAACCACTGGAGGAGGTAGTAAAGCATAGTGTTAGAATTTAAAATACAAGGTCAGCATTAACTGTAAACAATTCTAAAGCACTGTAACTCTTTAAACATATGTAGTGAAAAAGGATTAGAATTCATATAAAAATCAGAAGTAAAAAAGCAAAAAAATAGAAATATTTAGTGAATTTACTCAAATGAAGTTTAAATGATACAGAAATGAAAAAATCTTAAGAGATATACATAGTAAAAAGTGAATATAAATTACCCAACTCCATGGACATTTCCAGTTAAACATTCATACAAATACATATTCACCTTTTTCTTTATACAGCAATAACACATACATACATACATTACATGAAAATTCTGGCAAAAAAAATCAGAGATATTAACAATATTCTCACATATCAAAAATGGTGTAGAATATGTTTTAATAAAAACATTCTCCATGAATGTAAACCCCTGATTTAATTCCATGATTTTATCATGCCAGAAACATTGTTGGTTTTAATTTTTTAAAAGCAAAAAGATACTGGTATCATAACACATCGGCTTGTTAATAATTAAGGCATTTTTTTATACACAGTATCTTAGTGTGCACAAAAAATTTTAGTATTGATTACTTACTATGATACTTTAAACTTTGAAAATCTCTTCGACATAGGAAAATAGCTGCACACATTTAGGTGTTTTTTTTTTTTCTTTTTTAAATAAAACACACACACACACACAAAAATCCATGATTGGTCTCTGTGGTTCTCAGTAATAAGTCCTGTCTTATTTTTTCACATAGTATAAATTACATTTTAATGCAGGATTGCATTAAGATCCAGTAGTTCTTAAAACAATGTTACTAAATAACCATAAGCCCCAAATGCAGCAAAGGTGAACAATCTTCATAGTGCACTTTCACCTCATTGAAGGTAAAGCTGCTCCTTTTGGATATCTTTCCACTTCAATGTGAAGTAGATTGTTAGGGTTTCATTAGTGGTTTCATTATGTGGATTTTTAAAAGGATGGTTTTGATTTCTTCCACAGTTCAGAGTTGGATCATACAGTCCATGAATTTTTTAAATAACCAAATGTTCTTTAGTACAGGAAATCTTTCAATGCAACTGCAATAAATAAGCATCTACATCCTTAGAAAATAAAGCAAAAAAAAAATTCATTAGCCAATATGGTAAATACAAACACACAATCCACTTTATTTTCCCTTTTTTGTTGCTTGATTTGCCTTTATCACCC
>RJWT010009212.1:0-25369 GCA_004365215.1 Cuniculus paca
TTGAGAACTTGGTTCTGAAAACAGCCACACAGCATCTAACTTGATGATTATTGTGATTTGCTTTCCATAAAGAACAGAGTCAGCAATAACAAAACATTGAGATGAATCAAAAATTAGGAACAAACTAATATTCATAGGACTTTATGAAAGTCATAAAGACAACTTCAGGATTTGAACCTCATAAAAACAAGCAGTAGGAAAATAAGCACTAAATACCTAATGCTTTATTTCTGTGCTTCACTTCTAACCATTTTGAAATCACAGCAGGGTTTACCTCTTTGCTGAGGGTCTGCACCTGCCAGCCAACAGGTTCTGTCTGCTTAGAGGCCCAAGGGAACTAATAACACAGAATGTGTCATGGTAACCTGATTGGGGAATCCCCTCCCATATTTGGTACATTTTATGCAAATCTATATAATACTGTAAATCTATGTAATATTGTAACAGTTCAATTTTACTGTTTCTTTGTGTAGGAAAATAAAAGTGACAGTATTGAATAAACTTTGTCTAACGAGGTTATGCAAAATGAGTCAATACTAAACGGTTTTTCATAATCCAAAATAGTTTTATAATCCAGAAAATTTAAGTAGGCAAAAGGGATTCATAAAATGCACAACTAGGTGTTAGATAAGAAAGAAAGCCAGAAAGTGAAAAAGAGGAGGAAAGAAGGGAAAAAGGGAAGGAACAAAGGGAAGGTAGGAAGAGATACAGAAAGAAAAAAAAAGAGAAAAGAATATTAATGTGTTTGGGTTTTGGATAGCATTTATTTTGTAAGCAAAACAGGTAGCAGTTGAAAGTTAATCATGAATTGCTAAACAAATTATTCAACAAGCATCAGTGGATTATATTTTTTGAGGTCTCATTCTTTCTATACTGACTTTGAGATTCTCTTCTTCAAGTTCAAGGTCATACTCTTCCTTGGAAGAATCCAGCAGTCTTTTAAGTGATATCCCTATCTTCAGTAACACGTCTTCTGAAATCAGTGAGCCTTCTAGAAAACATAGCTAATCATTTCAATCTTTTACCAGAAGTGCTCCTATGAATATTGAACTGGGGTAAAATCCCAATTCCCATTAACACAAGTTTTAAAAATTGTTTCTGTTTCTCTGTTTCCTGGCTTCATTTCTTTGTACACAGCTTACCCCTGCTCCCCAAAAAAGTAATTCTCTACTGATGTTTCCTAACACTGCTTGAGTAGCCAGTCACCCACAAGTAGCCAGTCACTATCGCCACTTTGGAAGCTTTCTCTGGCTCCCTAAAGTGAATATAAATGCTCTTTGTGGCCAGGTACCTGGGCTCACATCCATCTGACTAAATTACAATGCATTTCTAACATGTTTAGTATACCAGTTGAGAAGTTTGCAACAGATTAGAAAGTTTCTTTGAAGATGGAGGCTCTCTTTCTTTCTTATGTCTGTTTTTCAGAGCCTCACACATTTCCTGGAGTATGTGGGAACTAACATTTGTTAATGGATTATATGAATAATTGGATGAATGGATGATGGTGTCTCTTCTCTGCTGTCAATTTGCAATGACTTTATTACAAACTGACCTATTTACCATCAGCTCCTGTAGTTGTACTCCATGGATGTCTGTCTTTCCTATTTCTCCTTCCATCTCAGAATTTTGACATGTTTCTTAGTTTAGAAGTTCCCTTTTCTGTTGAGTTCTTAATCGTATATGCCTTCTCACACAGTTAACTTTATTCCGTTCTTTGTATTCTTGTTGCATTTTAGACATTCTTATATTATTGAGTTATGTTATGGCATGTATCTAGATGTCCGCCCTAAAGCCTCATGTGCTCATGGGTGCAACTTTTGAGAGTTTCCTAGATCTAGGGCAGCAGTGGCAAACCTATGGCATTTGTGCTGCAGTAGGCTGTTTGTATCATTGAAAGCTCTGAAAGGTTTACCATTATGGATCTAAGGTTTGTGATACTGGGATTAAGGGTGTATGGTATGAAGTTAGTCCCCTGTTAGGAATTAGCATAGTTCTGGGTGTGGACAATAGAAGCCCTATGCTGGGCGTGTATGGCACCAAGCAATAGGCTTATAAATTCAATAGAATATAAGGGAAGGTGGAAGATAGCTCTGCTGCTTGCTGTCTTCTGCCTACCATACCATGAACTGTCTCTCCTCTGAGATTCCCCTCTGGCATGAAACAGTGCCTTGGAGCCACCCAACTATGGCCTAAAACCTTCACAACCTGTGAGCCGAAATAATTTCCTCTTTTTAACATATGTGTGCAAGACATTTTGTCTCAGTGAGAAGAATAACTGAGACAGTGTGTATTTGCTGCATGAATTTTATTTGCTTGATTTTTGGGCTCTTTGATGAGTTTTTACCCAAATTTATTAAAAAACAGATATATTTGTTTGAGTTGTCATATGTCAGGGTTTATTGTCAGTGCTTTTACAAGTGCTAGCACTGTTACAATCTTTAAACTATTCTTTAAATGATTTTTGAATGAGTGCTTTGTGTGCTGTGTATGTTAGAGACATTCAATAGTTATTGATCAAGTACATTGAGTACATGATGTAATATTTCTACTACTTGCCCTCTCTTATGTCCTGTTTTTCATTATCATTGGCTTATTTGATTCTCTTCTGATACATCAATTACAGGTTTCTGTGTTTTTGCTTATATTGTTCCTTCCATTTAACGATTTTTATAATCTCTGGAAAAGGCTTCTTCCTAATCCCTGAAAACTTCATCCCACTCATGCTTCTTTTTATTGCTATTATTAGATATGTTAATTTTTAAATCCTCTAAGCTATCGCTTATCTTCTGCATTTATGATTTTATTGTTATTACAGTTATTTGTCTAATTATATTATTTCCATTAGACTGTAGTCTTCATGAATTAGGTTTATTTGTTTATCTTGTGTTTCTGAAGTAAGTTAGCGTGGTAGGTCATAGATAGACTTTTAGAAGTTACTTTTCATTTGATTCGAATGAACTGAGAAGAGGAACATACATAAGCCTGTGTGTGTGTGAGACAGAAAGATTGGGAAGCAGAGCTTGCTTGCTTCTGGGAGAAATGTGCTTAGGGTCAGATGTGCCAGCTCTGGAGCCAAAGTGTCTGCTCACAGGTTCTGACTGTAACTTCCCGTTTTGTCACTGTGGGGAAGCTATGTAGTTTCCTCATGCATCTGTTTCCTCTTTTATAAAGTTTGTATGAAGCTTGTGCCATCGATTTCCTATGATATTATGGAAGATAAAAAGGCTAAAATTTTCTCAGAAGTTCCTAAAACCTGGCACAGGTTTAATAAGCAATCTGTATTATGATTAATCAATTTAACTCTGTTATTATACCAAATACATTTTATGAGTTCTATAATGAATCAAATAATCTAAAAGCAAATTTAGATTGCTAATCTAGCAATCTAAAAGCAAAAGCCAAAAAGGAATAAAAAATGAAATTATTCTAATATTATATGTCACTATATAAAAGTGGATTGAAGATAAACAGTTTTATTTACCATGATCTATTTGTAGTTCATTTGATTGCTTCTACCTTTGTTTTCCTGGGGCAGTGGTATGGACCATCTTTGGTTTCCTGTATTTCCTTTAACTTTTAATATGAAAGAAGGGAAAATAAGTTTTTATCCTGTCCAGTGAATAAGATACATGTTCTTCTAGCCCACTAACTAGCTCAATTTTCTCTCTTGCTAACGAAAATGCAGTCTAATTATTTTTAGTGAGGAAAGGAGGTACATAGTGGAAATTAAGGACTTCTGCATTGAAACTTCGAGCAGGTTTTCTATAAAGAAAAAAAATTCCAGTAAAACTCAAATTATTGCTAACTACAATCTCATTATTGTCCATTAAAGCAAGTCAGCTTATCTTTGTGAATGGGAAGATAAAATTTACATACTTTTTGCAGACTTAGTTTGTTCAGCTCATTATAGAAAGATCCTAAATACAGAAAGAAGATGGCAGATGTAATTTTCTAGCTATAAACTGCCTGTTTTCCACTTGGGTAAGACAGTACAGAGAGAGGACAACGTTTGAAACAAATTTTCACCTCTCACAAGTGTCTGAAGAACATCACAGCTTGTAGGTTAATTTACCAGTAGTTATTTACTGTGCTGCTCAGTGGAGCGCTCAGCCGTGATAGGTGGTACTTGCCAGGCTCCTGTGAGTCTGTTCAGCGGGAAACTGGGAGTGGATGGAGTTGTCGCGGTGTGTGTTATCATTCCACAGCAAGGCGCACAGTAACACTGAGGCTCTGTGCGCATGCTTTGTTTCGTCTTCATCTTTCCTTTTTTCTTTTTTCCCCTGTTCACCTCAGAGAAATTACCATAATTTAGGTTCAGCTTCTCATGCAAATATATGTACTTTGTATTGTACGCATAAGAAAAAAATAAAAGACATATTGTAATACAATTTTTAAAAATTATATAAAATGCACATGTAATTTTTATATTTTCTTCCTTATCCTAGAAGGTATCATCTGTGTTCTCCCTTGAGTTCCTGGCTGTAATATCCATACACATGTTTGAAACTGTAAATAGGGTGAAAAAAAGGATAAAAGAAGAGGCGATCACAGATGATAATGGGTAAATTAAAATGCTCATGAATTTGAGAATTGTTATAATTTAGATCTAAAATGCCCCTCACAGGTCTCATTTTGGAGGTAGGGCCTGTTGGGTAAAGGGTGTGACATGAAAAGACATATTCTTGTCACAGGTTCCTCCCTTCTCACTGCTTCCTACTCTCCATGAGATAAGCAGCTGTTCTTCCTTAGGCCCTTCTGTCACAGTTTCAGCGTTGGAGCCAGGACTCAGTGAAACTCAGAGCCAAAATAAATCTCTCCTCTTTTAAGTTTTAGGTGCCTGATATTTTGTTTCTGTGATGGGAAAGCCTGTTAATGCAAGAATGGTGTGAAGATAAAATTAGTAGGACTTGATTATTAATGAAATGTTTGAGATGAAAGGAAGGAGTCAACTGTGAAGCCTCAATCTGCTTTGGTCAGCTGGATATATCATTCACTAAAGTGGAAGGACAAGTAGGAAAAAGATTTGGAGATCAGTTTAGTTTGGCAGATGTTCAGGTGTGTATCTAAATAAATCCACATGGAGGTATCTATTAGTAGTTTCAATGTACAGCCTTGAGATTGTGGAAAAAGCAGGGTAGAGATAGGTAGACTTTAGAATGACTAGTGGTACACTTTACGAGTGTGCTGAATGACCCTATGGAGTATTTTCTTTGGATTCATATAATATATAATTTTTAAAAATTGGTTGCTAACTTTTAAAAATTATTGGTTTTATATGAAACATTTTGTTGAATTTCATTGACAAAGAAAAAGAAGTGATGGCACAAAAGTAGGTTAGCACTGCGGGGTAAGACAAATGGCTACATCTGGTATGAGCTGTGCTCTTTAGATGTTGTCTCTCCCACTGGCACAATGCTTACTTGGACCTTGCACATTTCCCAGCTCTGAGATATCTAACTTTATAGTCTAGAAGATCTGTGAAACCAGGACATAGGACTAATTGATATGGACCATGAAGATTGTACAGAAGGAGTGAAGAAAGCAGATCCATACAGAATTCTGATAAATTAAATATGCACAGGGGAAATTTAAAGAATTTTGGAGGAGTCACTGGAGAAGTAGGAAAAGTATCATGAGAATGTAGTTTTATAGGACCCAGAGGAAGGTGACATCTAAAGAAAGATGGAGATGAATCAGGTGATAGTAGTGAACTCTCAAACTAGATTAAAAAAGGTTGAAGTTTTCATGCATACAGTAACAGAAAGGCATTAATAATTTGATTTATCTTCTCTTCGAAAATTCTGCAAGTAAGTCTCCTTTATTCTCAGAATGTTAAAAGGCTCTGAGCACTGTTTGAGTTTTTGGTGTGTATACCAGGTATGTTGGGTATGTTGAATTTATGGTGTTCACAGAGTTTGTTAGATTTGTGTGTGTGTGTGTGTGTGTGCTCAGTGAGAATTTGGTGAGCACTGAATAAGTGCTCTGGATTTTGTTGTGCAGTGAGTAGGTAGATTTTGTTTTGTCTGGCTCTCCATCAAGATTGTTGTCAGCCATAGTGTGTGGTACAGTCTGAGAATTGTCTTTTATTTTGAGGTTTTTAAGCTCTCTAATGATAAAGTTGTGATCTTATCTTCTCACATTTAATGTGTTTCTATGCAGATTTTAATTGCTTATTTTACCTCTTTACCTTGAGTAGCTTTCTCCTTTTTGCTTATTTTTCTTTTGCCTGTTCTATCAAATTAAAAAAAATTAATATAATTTGCTGAAACTATTTATGTTTCCTAAATCAGTTCTCAAAATTAAGTCAAAATTGTGTTTCTAAACTATGTTTCTAGAGTGTAATTTAAACTTCTGTGCAGGACCCTAAAAAATTAAAAACCAAACTTCTTGTTTCCCATTTCTTATAGTTAGCCAGCTGATCAGCTTTGAGTTAATTTGTTACACTTTTAAAGCCATTTAAAGTCTCGTTTTCAGTATTTCTTCTTGTAAATTTTCATTTTCTGAACAGTTAATTTTAGTGAAACTTAAAACCCAAAACTTCAAAAAATATTTTAATGTTTTATGGTTTTATTATAATGTTATGTTTATTTCAAATTAGGTAGAATTACATTATATTTTATTGTTTATTGACCCTTATAAAACATCTGTGCTCCCTTTAAATTCTGAGTTCTACTCTTATCTGTGTAGTTACTTCCCTCCTCTCTTTTTGCTGAGGGAGAATAAAAAGACAGGGAACAAGCGCAAGAAACAGCTTGTGCTTTGACCACTGCTCTTTCTGTGAGTAGTAAAGTCCTTTGAATTTGCCTTAGAAACCTAGTGTCTTTCAGTATCCTTGAAACCGAGAGGCTAACTCATTGACATGCTTGCAAGCAGAGAAGAATCCCAGACTGCTGTTCTTTAGAACCATTCTCTGCTGGTAAGGAGATGTTTGTACTTTAGTAGTGAGGCAATTAAAACATTTTACAGTCACTGAGTAAAGATATATTTTTCATCAATAGATTGCTAATGATTCATTCTTCCTTATTTTGAATGTTTTTCTATGAAACTTAATTGCTTTTTCTCCATAGTTTCTTGTTATTTTTTAATAACAGTAATTAATCAGAATGTCAATAGTTTCTCTTACTAAATGACGTTTTGGTGGATCTCAGTATGCACAATTTCTCCTGAAAATGTTTCAGATGTATTGCCAGAAATTACTTTATTTCTTTTTCCTCGATTTACTTTCTAGCAGATTTCACTCATTGCATGTTGACTCGATTTACCTATGTTGAGAGTTTTATGAAGAATTTTGTTCTGATATCAACTATATTTTGTTTATAACACTGAGTTCTTACTGCTAAATGGAACATCATTTTGAAATCTTAAACTTGCCATGGGAGGATATTCTATTTTTAATGTATGTAATTTCCTAATTTCATTTAATCGGACCACAGCAAATCAAGGGCATCTTTCTGTGACTAGTGAGCTATTGTATCTCATGAACTTACCAAGAATTACTGAACTTTCAGAGAAAATATAATGAAAAACAGTTGTGCTTTAGAAGGAAAAGAACAAATATCCACTAAGAGCAGAATTTTTCTGTTGTCCTGTGATCAATGCCTGGTAAGTGGGAAAATTAAAACCAGAATTTTTACATATTTTTATGGATTATGTTCTTGCATAATCCTATCCCATTCCACCCATAAATTATGTCTTCAAAGTCAGAAAATGAAAAGAATTATGTATAATTTTATAGCTACAGTAAATTAGTTTTTATTTCCAAAAGTTAGGATAAAAGTTAGGAAACACCAAACATGTCACATGATTTAAGTTATTGAAAAAAATCAGGAATAAAGCTAAGAAGCTATCTTCTTGCTTTTGAAATCTTGTAAGAACTTTATGTTTTTAGATTTAGGTTTCAGGCTATGGAAATGAGAATAATTGTCTATAGAGATAATACTCGTCTGCACTATGTAGACAAAGTGTTGTGAGCTTTTTGATAAAGAAAGGATAGGTATTCTAAACAGTGTCTGTAGCTTTGTGAAAGTCGGGAATTTTCTTTATTGAAGAAAAGTGATTAGATCGAATTATGACTGTTCTTGGTAACCTTGGTTACCATCCTGACAAAGATAAATTGTAATACGGCCACTATTTGGCCGGGGTGGTTTTGATGTGCCCTTGTGATAGACTGAAAATAGCTGTTTCCTCTTATTGATGAAACAACAAAAGCAGTATAGCCAGTCTATCTTCATATTCTATTTTCATATTCTTTAAGAAACAGTCATTACCAAAAAAAGACTGAATTTAAGTAATAACTATATACAAAGTGTTGGCAGACTTAGGAATCATAATTCTAATGTTTTGTATCCATGATAAGAAATCAGAACACATCAGATATCTTATGCCTACTCTATTGTCTCTCAATTTGAGAGTACTGACAAATACATCTTTGTTGATATTGGCAAATTTTCTAGAAAAATAAACATAAAATTGAAAGTAGGAGATGACTTAATAGAGATAGAATAGAGTTTTTTGTTTGTTGGTTGGTTCATTGGTTTGTTGGTTTTAAGTCCAGGTGACATTATCCTTAAACTAGATTGGATTTTAAACAACCACCTTCACCACAGGGACAAACTGACCATGAAACATGTTACTCCTTTGATCGTATTGTGGACTGTATTGTCCATTTTCATACTTCTTTCTCTTTTCAAACTGGGATTTTAATATTTTAAAAAGTTTAATGTATAATTAAAGTGTAATATACATAGAGAAAAGTGTTCAAATCATAAGTTGAGAAGTTTCACAAAATGAAACTACCAGTGCAAATGCTCCTCATATTTGGTAGTGATCGATAAGCTGCCGCTCCAAACCCTGCTGCCGCCCTATTAGTCCCATATAGTCACTGCCTGCCCACAGTCTCTGCACATGCAGCATAACAGAATCATATAAAGTTAAAATCTTACAAACCATACTACTTCAAACTAAAATTGGTGTGACTCTATTATGTTTATAGAATTCTACTCTGTTCTTGCATGTAGTGCTACTTTATTAATTCTCCTTCATTATATGGCAGTTCATTTTGCTATTAGTACACATTGGGTTATTTCTCTTTGGAATTGTTGTTAATTAATACTGACATCCTCTTGTACTTATTTAAGCATATGTATGCATTTTTGATAGATACGTATGAGTGCAATTGCTAACTTCTAATTTATACATAGCATTAACTTGTGTAGACCTCCCAGTAAATTTCCAAAGTGTTTGTACCAGTTTAGTCATCTCTGAGCAGTCTGTAACAGTCTCTGTTGTTCCATATCCTCCACAATGCTTTATAATGTCATTCATTGCTTTCTACTAAGTCATTCTTTTGGGGTACAGTGGAATTTCACTGTGTTTTTAGTTTATATTTCCCTGATGACCAGTGAAGTTGAGCACATCTTTGTATGTTTATTGAACATTTTAATGTCTTTTAACTACACATGTATAAAAATTGCTCAGTTTTTGTTCATATGTTTAAAAGTTGCTATACATTATGAATGTGAGTTTTTTGTTAACTGTAAATACTTTCTCTTAATGTGTGACTTCCTGTTTTCAGTTTGTTAATGACAGCTGCTCTTGATCACAGGCTTTTAGATCACCTTTTTTCTTTGTGCTTTGGACAGTATGAGTTGTGTTTAAATTTTTTGCCTGATCCAGTTTAATGCTGATAGTATCTTATATATCTCTTTAAAACCTTTGGTTTCCTTTTCATTTTTAGTTCTGAGATATGTCTAAACTTGGATTTCTTTAATGTGTTGGAAGGTAGTGGACAAGATTCAATTTTTTGTGTGTGTTTATCCATTTGATTCAGCAACATGTATTGAACATCATCTTTTCACCACTACTGTTCATACATAAGTGACGTTATATACCTGTTTTCCATAGATCATTGTATTTGATTATAAAGTTTCATTTCTGCTTCACTTGTCTATGTGTCCATCCATGTGTCAACACCATGGTCTTAACGTAAGTTACAAGCTTATCAGTATTGTTCTTATTGAAGATTATCTTTTTAAATTTTGGCTCTTGGCATTTCTCTATAAAGTTTAGCGTCAATTTATTCCTACTATCATAATGCCTTCTGGAAGTTTTAATGAGGTTGTATTAAATCTATCGATTAATTCGAGAAGAATTCACAGTATCTTTATATTTTGAGCCTGCTGATCTGTTAAAGTGTTGTATCTCTTTATTTATATCCTTTATATCTAAATGTGTAGATGAGTGTTTGTGTTGTGGCCTTCCTCATCTTTTGTTACTTGTATTTCTCTTTGTTGTGGTTTGTGTCTGGATGTTCCCCCAAAGTCTCGTGGAGGGTTGGGCTTTTTGGAGGTGGTGGAATCCAGAGTTTATGATTGATTTATGATCTAATGCTGTGATTAAGGGTGCGAGTGCTACACCTGCCCTGGGGCAAGTAGCCTGCATACAGTATAAGCACAGAAGAGACTCGTTTTCTCTCTCTCTCTCTCTGTCTCCCCCATCTCTCCCCTCTCCCTCCCCCCTCTCCTGTTGCTTTTGCTGTCTTCCTCCACCATGAACTATTGCCCCTCTGTCATGCTACCTTGCAGATAATGGACTGAAACCTCCACAAACTGTGAGCTAAGTAAACATTTCCCCCTTTAACTTTGGGTGTGGGTATTCTGTCTCAGCAGTGAGAAAAGTAACCAAGACATTAATCATTAAATATTTGTAGAAAGCACTGTAAAACTCAAAAGTTTTTAAAGTTTTTATTTCTAGTTGTATATTGCTGACATGTAGAAATATGATTTTCTTACATTGGTCTTCAGCAACCATGTTCAGCTCTCTAATGATTTCTAATAGTTTAACCTGTGAATTTTGTATGTTTTTCTATGTATAAAATGATGAGTAAATACTGATTCAGTTGATTCTAGGGATTACAGGCGTGAGCCACCACGCCCAGCCCTATGACTAAATATTTTTTAGTGTTTTAGTATATATTGTATTTCTTTAATCCATTAGGTGACCCTAGAGAGACAGAATCATTAAAAACATCAACAAACCCAGAAAATGCAGTTTCAAAAATCACTTGTAATTCTTTTCCAACACAGTTATCATCACTTCAGATTTGTGATCACTTTTCTGGACATTATAGTTTTGAACATAGGATCATAAAGAATGCAGTAATGTTAAAAATACTATTGCCATTTAATAGTATGCCATGAATATTTTTACATGATAAGTATTTTCTGTATAATTTTAAGTGCTGTAACATTCTTATCAATGTTATCTTCTACTGTTACTCAGAATTTACTTGTTTTTAATGTATTGCTATTATAAACAAAACTGCTTGAAGAGACTTGGTGAATTTTTGCACTGCTCTGTACTTCTTGGACATAATTATCTTTAGACAAAATTCCTTGTAAGTAGACTTTCTGTGTCAAAATTCATAGGCTTTTGAATCTTGTTGTCAGACTGGATTCTAGAAATACTAAATTCTCATTCACTCCAGAATTATATATGTAAGTTTTTGTTTTCAAATGCCATAGTTTTTGTTTACTTGCTTGTTTTGCAGTACCAGGAATTGGACCCAGAGTGTTTGCAGAGAGCTATGTCCTCAGCCTGCTTTTTTACTCTATATTTCGAGATGGTGTTTCACTGTTGCTGAGGCTAGGCTTGAACTTGGAATAATAGTCCTACCTCAGGCTCCTGGAGTGCTGGGATTCCAGACATGTTCCACCACACTGAGCAAATTCACACCTTTGTTTTATGGAATATTCCTTTTTTTTTTTCTTTCTTTTTTTTTTAATATCAGTTAAAAATAACAATGATAGTCTTTAGGGAAGTAGAGGTTTCAGGTAAATTTTTTAAAATGAATTTCCTAGTACTTTCTATTTTTATTCCTTTTACTTTTGTCTTGAAAGTATAGAATTTTCAAATTAGGCTGTCAAAAGCTCAAATTCCATTTCTACCCAGGAGAAAAAAAAATCCCAGACGATCATGTGATCTGTGAAATGCTGACCCACTAACAGCTTTTCAGTTTCTTTTTCCTACCTGGAATTGATCTTCAGTTGTGATTTTCTTTGAAAGGATACTGTGTTTTTTCAAGACATGCTCCTTGATTATTGATGGGAGAGTAAACTGTACAATCACTGTGGAAATCAATTCAGTGACTCTTCAAAAAACTAAAACTAAAATTTCTGTTGGACCCAGCTATTTCCCTTTTAGGTATCTTCACCAAAAGAACTAAAGACATCATACCCCTGTGATGTGTGCTTACGCATGGGAATAGTAGTATAGTTCATAATAGCTAAATCTTAGAAGCAACCTGTATGTCCCTTAAACAGCCTAGATGTCCATCAACAGAAAGTGTGATATTTGTGCATAATGGAATATTACTGTGTAAGAAGGAGGGATAAACTTCAGTAATTTGTGAGCAACTGGATGCATTTTGAGACAATAATATTAAGTAAATCAGACACACAAGCTTATTTAACATGGTTTTTCTTTTCTAAGAAACTCAGTGTATACAAATAAAGTGCAAAATAACAATTGGAAAAAGACAATTTATTGTAATCCTACATGGTCAATATATCAAAAAGTATACCTTGATTTAGTAGCATCATCTTATGTCTTTTGTTTTTTTTACCTTTAACCTGACTGTTAATCCAATAATTAACTTTATAAGGAGTTATAAATTAAACAAATGAATCATATGTGCCAAGGGGGGGTGGTTGGTGGAGAAAAAAAAAAACCAAGATGTGTTAGGCACATATACCAATTCCCCACAATAAATATATTCACATGGGACCAGGGAAAGTCCTGCCCAGCAAACCCAACAAGCCAGGGAATGTCGGTGCAATACGAGACCCAGGAAAGACCCGCCCAGTGACCTCAACCAGCCAAGGAGCATCTGGGTGCAGTGCGGGACCCAGAAAAGACCTGGCCAGTGACCCCAATCAGCCAAGGACCATCAGTGAGCAACACAGGTCCCAGGAAAAACCTACTTAGTGACCCCAGCCAGCTAGGGAAGGTCTATGCACCAAGTGGGGCCTGGGGAAGGCCAGCCCAGCAACCCCAGCCAGCTGGGGAGCCTTGGTGCATTGCCTGGGGCCCACACAGTGTCACCCAACCAAGGAGACACTCTCCTGGACGGGCTGCTACCACCAACTCAGGAAGCTACTGGGATGGTGCATTTGGCTGCTTTGGAGGAATACAGGAAAATGACAAAATAAAGGAACAACATGCAATCTCAACTCTCCAGCGTATCCCAAATAAGGACAAGAGAAATGGACAGAGAAGAAAGTGTAAATCACACACCTAAAACATCTAAAATGACAGCAACTGAAGTAAAGAAACAACTCTGTGAAGCTGTAAAGGAAATCAGATCAGAAATAAACTACCAGGTAAAACAAGAAATGATAAACATAATGAAAGAAATGTTGAGCATATCCAAAGAAGAGATAGTTTAAAAAATAGAGGAGCATTGGAAAATGATGAAAACCTTCAAAGAGCAATATTGGAAAAAATTAGAATGCATGAAACAGATTCAAAGAGATATCCAGCAAATCAGAAATTTCATTGAAAGCAGGCAAAACCTCTTGAACGAATGTGAAGATAGGCTTTCAGACAGTGAAGACTATTTCAGCTAGTGATCAGAAAAGGAAAGATCTTTTAACTATAACAAGGAAACAGGAAATAACAATTCAACAATTGCAAGATGATGTAAAGAAAAATAATATAAGATTGATAGGTGTAAACAAAAAACCAGTCAACACAAATGAAATTAACACTGTTTACAGAAGTAATAGCAGAAAATTTCCCAAGCATGAGAAAAGAAACAGACATACAGATAAGTGAAGGATATAGAACTCCACTTGGCCATAACCAAAATAAACCTACACCCAGACATACAATAATCAAGATTCCAGAAATGCAGCATAAGAACAGAATATTTAAAGCTGCTAGAGAAAAGAAACAGATCACCTATAAAGGAAAGCCCATCAGAATGACAGCAGACTTTTCAACACAATCAAATCAAGAAGAGCATGAAGTATTTCAAGTCCTAAAAGAAACAACTTCCAGCCCAGATTGATGTACCCTGCAAAACTGTGTTTCAAAATTGATGGAGAAATAAAATACTTCCATGAAAATGAACAATTGAAGAACTTCATGACCACCAAGCCAACCCTACAAACAGTACTAAAACACTTTCTAAATAGAGACAAAAATGACTACAATTTCAACAACACCAACAGAAAGAAACCACCAAACAGGGCAAACAATTAAATAGAGGGGAAAAATAACCCAACAGCAAAAAGATAGTATGGCAGACATAAGCCAATACATATCAGTTTTAACCATTAATGTAAATAGTGTCAATTCACCAATTAAACAGATTGGCAGAATGGATCAAGAAACAAAATCCAACAATATGCTGTGTACAAGAAACCCATCTAACTGGAAAGGAAATTCATAGACTGAAAGTCAAAGGATGGAAAACAATACTTCATGTAACAGGAACGCAGAAAAAAGCAGGGGTATTGTTTGTAGACAATGTGAACTTCAAACCAAGGATGATCAAAAGAGATAAAGAAGGTCACTACATACTGATTAGGGGAAAACATCAAGAGGAAGAGATAACAATCTTAAATATATATATGCACCAAATAAGGGAGCATCCAGATATGTAAGACAAACATTAATAGACATTAAAAATCAAATAAGCAATAACACAATTATGACAGGAGACCTTAACACCCCATTGTCACAAAGAAACAGATCAGCTACACAAAAAATCGGCAAAGAAATAACTGAATCAAACTTGTGAACAAATGGACTTCATAGACTTGTACATAGTATTCCAGCCAACAGCATCAGAATACTCATTCTTCTTAGCTGCACATGGGGCATTCTCTAAAATAGACCGTATACTAGCTCATAGAACATGCTTAAGTAAATGCAAAAGAATTGAAATTATCCCATGCATATTATCTGACCGTAGCGCCATGAAATTGGAAATTAATGACAAAAGAAACCACAAAAACTCCATAAACACATGGGAATTAATGCCCTTCAAAATAATCAGTTGGTCACGGAGGAAATTAAAGAAATTAATCTACAAATGAAAATGCAAATACAACTTTACCGTACTTTTGGGACACAGTGAAAGCAGTTCTCAGAGGAAAATTTATTGCAGTGAATTCTCACACCAGGAAGTGTTAACAGGCACAAATAACCTGATGCTACACATCAAACTTCTAGAAAAACAAGAGCAGGTCAAACCCAAAGCTCAAAGAAGGGAGGAAATTATAAAGATCAGAGCAGAAATTAACACAATCCAGACTAGGAAAAGAATACAAAGAATTAACAATTCAAAGAGTTTGTTCTTTGAAAAAATAAATAAATTTGATAAATCCCTAGACAACCTTATCAAAAAAAGGAGAGAAAAAGTAAAATTCATGCAATAAGGAATTAAAATGGTGAAATCAAGAGTAAGAAATAAAAGGAATAAAGATAGGAAAGGAAGAAGTTAAACTATCATTATTTGCAGATGACATGGTACTCTACATAGAAGACCCCCAAAAGTCCACTGAAAGACTTCTAGATCTGATAACCAAATTCAGTAATGTAGCTGGATACAAAACCAACACTCAAAAATCAATAGCATTTCTGTACAGAAACAACAAACTCACTGAAAAAGAAATTAGGGAAATCATACCTTTCACAGTAACATCCAAAAAAATGAAATACTTAGGAATCAGCTTAACAATGGATGGAAAAAATTTGTACATTAAAAATTACAGTATTGTGAAAAAGGAGATCCAACAGAATATCCAAAAATGGAAAGACATCCCTTGTTCATGGATAGGAAGAATAAGCATTGCGAAAATGACCATTCTCCAAAAATTGTTATACAGATTTAATGCAATTCAAATCAAAGTACCATTAACATACCTCACAGATCCAGAGAAATAATTCCTAAAATTCATCTGGAGCCAGAAAAGACCTAGAATAGCAAAAGCAATTATGGGCAACAAAGGCAAGGCAGGAGGCATCATAACCCCTGACTTGAAATTATACTGTAAAGCTACTGTGATAAAATCAGCATGTTACTGGAATAAAAACAGATCTAAAGATCAGTGGAATAGATTAGAAGATACAGCCACAATTACAGACACACTTAGCCAGCTTATCTTTGACAAAGGACCAAACACGCTCAACTGGAAAAAAGACAGCTTGTTTAATAAATGGTGCTGGAAAAACTGACTTTCTGTATGCTGAAAACTAAAACTAGACCCATGCCTATCACCATGCACTAAATTGAAGTCAAAATGGATCAAAGATCTAAACATTAAAACAGAAACACTGAATCTTCTGGAAGACAAAGCAGGTAGAAATCTTGAAGACATAGGGGTTGGTAGAGTGTTCATGAACAGAAACCAAACTACATGGGAAATACCTCACAGAATCAACAAGTGGGATCTTGTCTTTCTAAAAGTTTTTCATGTCAAAAGAAATCTCTAAAAGAGTGAAAAGAAAATTCACAAATTTGGAAAAAATCTTAACCAACTGTCCCTCAGACAAAGGACTCTTATCTAGAATGTGTAAAGAATTAAAAAAAAAAAATCAGGCCCCCAAAATTCAAAGGCCCAATCCAAAAATGGGCATCTGAAATGAATACACATGTCCTAGATGAAATATAAATGGCAAATAATTATATGAGAAAATGTTTAGCATCATTGGTCAATTATAGAAATGCAAATTAAAACAATGCTGAGATTCCATCTCCAAAAAGAATGGCTATCCTCAAGAAATAACCAATAACAAACCCTGGACGGGCTGTGGGGGAAAAAGGAACCCTTCTCCATTGTTGGTGGAAGTGTAGACTGGTACAACCACTGTGGAAATCGGTGTGAAGTTTCCTCAAAAAACTAGAATTAGAGGTTTATTTGACCCAGCTATTCCCCCTTCTGCATATTGTTTGATTAATCTTGCATGCCTGTATCTAGTAACCTGAGCAAGTATTTTGAAGATAACTATACGCAATGTAAAAGCGGTTGTTAAATTCCTATCATCTTGTTTTGAAATCCTGTATTGCTATTGTCTGTTGTTTTTGTTGTTGTCATTTTGCTTTTGTTGTTGAATTTTGATGGTTTGCTTCTTGAATTTTATTATTTTTTCTGTTTAAAATAAATAATAAATATATTCAGTATGTACTGCAAACATGGATTAATACAAATAACACATTTTCAAAAAAAACTTCTAGAAATAAAGACTTCTAAAGACAATTACTTTTCTTATTTGGTCAACAGATTAGAATCCATTATGTAATTATAGAATTATAGTAAAGCCTTATGTATGAAATTCTTATGACACGTGAGCACAACTGTCCCATTTCTCCAAGTCATCAAAGATTTCTGTATAGCTGTGGGTGAGAGTAAACCAATGCATGGCAACTGCGCACTTCCTGGAAATCTACAGATCTTGAAATTGTATTATCCTAACAAGTGCCTAGCTGCCTATTGGTCTCATATTCTGTTAGTTGTAGATTGATACTGATGTGTATTTTTCTGTGTATTTTAAAGCTGGTTCCATTTGCAGTTACTGTGTTTTATAATTGGTAACTAAAGCACTTTAAATTTCTGTGATTTGTGAGAGCTATAAGCCTGAGTTGGCTCTTTTAGTGCTTTTTAAAGTTCTTTTTCTTTCTCATCCCCTTGTCTTTTGCTAGGTTGCTTCCACACTTAGGTTTCTACATGTTTAAAAGCAAGTTCCCATTAATATATTATCTCCCAGGTTTCATATCTAAGGGAAGAAGCAGTGAGAAACACCACTATCTTGCTGCAATTTCATTAAAAGCATGAACATTTGTTCTTTCCCTAGTCCCTCCTACCCCCTCAATTCAGGAAAGAAAGTGGTACCCACTTCCGATTCTCTGTGGGAAGTTTAGGTCCTGTGGGCAACAGCCTTAGAACAATCTATTGTTGTGTTTGTCTGTTTTTAAAGACATCTTTCTGTTCTTCACTTGGGAAACACCATCCCTCACTATTTCCTCTTGTACATAAGGGTGTTCAGCTGAGCTGATCAAAGGAGGAAAATCTGTTCTTCTGATAATATAACCAAATAATGTCCCAGCTTCTTACTTCTTTTTGCATGCAGGGACCATCTACCTTAAATATTGAATAATAGTATTTTTATGGCAACTTATTAAGATGTGTATTTAACCAATTTTTAAACTTCTATAATGTATACACAAAGCAAAGCTATGGTGTTCCATGAAAAGTATCTGTGCCATTTCTAAATCAGCCGTTCTTTGATCAACTCTTTTCTCACTATGGTTTATGTTCTTTGTGTGTGTTGATTATTGGAAACTTTAATTTGGAAAAGAAAAATGTGCCTCTTAGGCATTGCTTTCATGGTCACTGTAATGAAGCTGGACATAATTGCATATTTACACATCACGTTAAATCAATAGCTTTCTAATATTATTAAGAATTTCCCTTGTTCTTTTATGCCAGCAGCATTTTGTTAACCTTAATCAGAGTCCAACGTGTGTTTCTTCTAAATGACATCTGATGTGGTGTCTCTCTTCAGTTCTCTGTGGTTTCCTGTTTTTTCATACATAGAGAAAAGCCTTTTGAGGTATTAAGCCTCATATTTTTCTTCTTGTAATGGTACATCAGACATTAACTTTTTTTAATAAATGCAGTATCATTTTGTAAGCCTGTCTCATCATTCATTTATGCCACTTCCCATAGACTCCCTCTCTGAGATTCTTCAATCTTCACTGGGCATCCATCAAGAATTACTTCCTTATAGATTCCCTCTCTGCATTCTGTTACCACTACAAATTTTAATTCTGGCTCAAGAGCACATATTCTTCAAGAACAGAAATGGTATCTATACCTGTGTTTCCATAGTTCTCTTCCCTGGAAGTGCTCGCCTTAGCAATTGATGGATACTAGGTTCCTGTACTATCCCAGAATGTGCGTCCCAGCAGCATCAGTCACCTGGAAACCAGTTCAGAGCTCACTTTTCAGGCTCACTCCCATCCCCAACCTCTACCCCGGGCTACAGAATATTTTGGGTTGGTCATGAACATTCTGTTAACAAACCCTTCAGATGATTCAGGTGGATGCTAAGGTTCATAGCCACTGCTCTAGATAGTCATAAATATGACACTTGAAACTTAGTGTTAATTCTTAGGGGAGATCAGGTACAATGAGGCCAGGCAAAATTTTGTCTGTTCTGCTTGAGTCTTTTATTTCTTAAGAGACAACAGTAAAGAAAAACCTAAGATTTACATATTTGTTGTCTTTTAAAAGAATGCTTATTAACTTGTATACTACACTCTTTTGAAAACTACCATTTACATTCTTAAAAATATGAAAGGTTTCTTCCTTCCATCGATTCAGCAACAAGCATTTGATATTCTAAGGAAGAATATCACTGAGCAGTATAAAGAGGTGGTTATTAATTTTCATAGGGGAGAGGAAGATGGGTAAATGTTGGAAATTAATCAGTTAGGTGTTTGGTTAGGAGATAGAACTTCCTGGCTAGTATTGTGCATGCTTCTAAACTTTTTGAGCATGTAAATGCATTACTTACTAAAATTTTTGATATGTGATATGTAATGAGAATGAATAGATGTTGAATAAATAAATTCCCATGAGATAGCAATTATAGTTACTTTTTTAAAAGTACGATTTCTGATTGCAGTGAAATGAAAAGTTACATATGTTTTTCATCTCAGAAACATCAGAAAGGTGACAGAGAAGTCTTTATGACTTTCTACCTTACTCTTGTTGAAATGGTATATACACACAACTCTTTTGTGCAGTGAATAAAGATTCCTGCTACTATTTGAATCCATCCTCTTGTAACTATCTTCAAAAAACAGGAAAGGAGAATTTAGTATTACACCACAGCTAAATAACCTTGTATGCACAAATGAAAATGTCATGATGCATAGAACTTTAACCTAATACTTCTTTTGAATCTGTTTATATAGAGATATTTTGAAAACCAAGGTCTGTTTAAGACAAATTGTTTCTTTTAACTTTCTTAATACATGGAACTTAGCTTAACAAAATTAACATTACCTGTGATCTGAATTATGAACAGTATTCTCATATATTTCTTTTACTGAAAATGTGATTATACTCATTTTATCATTTAATTGTGCTGTTTCAGTGGAAGATATGTGTTCAGTGACACTTGATTCAATAATTTTGTTTTTCCCTTGAACAGAACTATTGTACCATGGAAAGTATTCAGACAGTGCCTTCATGAAGTCCATCAAATTAGCTCTGGCCTAGAAGCAATGGCTCTAAAATCAACAATTGATTTAACTTTCAATGATTACATTTCAGTATTTGAATTTGATATTTTTACCAGGCTATTTCAGGTAAGCTTTATACTTGCTTAATCTATCCTTTCCTTTCTATCCTCTCACCCTTCTTTCTTCACTGCCTTCTTTTTTCCCCTCTGTGTGTGTGTTTGTGGGGGGAATGTCCACACACACAATGGAAAAGGATTTCATTTTTAATAGTTCATAAATTTATCCCTGTAAATATTTGGTCATTGCTCTAAGTTTAGAGTGAGCCATTTTTGGTTTTGGAGTATCAGGTCCTATGAGCCTGGTGGTTGGTTGGTTGTTTTGAGAAGACTCATGCAAAAAAGTTCTGTTGTAAACTGTCTGCTTAGATTCTCATTTTGTTCTGGCAACACCAACCTGGTCGAATACAATATTTGCAGGTGGGCATTTGCCAGAGTTGTATCCCAACTCCTATTTGACTGTAGCATTCGTTAGAGTAGAAGAAGAATAGTAAAGTTAGAAATAGTGAACTGTTCTACACAGAAATATCCTGTGGCTTTATACAGTTTTACACTTTGCTTTGTTCATTCAATTGTATGTAATGAACATTTTTTCCATGTAAACAATTCTCTTCATCAACATAATTTTTCAGTTATCAGGTCCTATACAATAGTCCATTAAAATCATATGTCAGTATAAATTTAACAAAGTTCTCTTTTATAACATTTAGATTGTTTTTTGCGTTTTCACTGCTAAAAACTTTGAGATGGGAATTTTTATTTGTATTTATTGTTTTTTGTCTTTTAATCAGTCACCCATAGCTGTTTTATGTAGATATTCAAAACCAGGTAGTATATGGAAATGCAGTTATTTTGTTCTTTTGCATGTCTTCATAGGATTACTCTAAACATGAATACTTAAAATTTGTGTTTTGAGTTTGGGTTTGCCATTAAAAAATGCATATTATCTATTGGATTCAATTCACATAGAAAATAAAAGAATCTTAAAAGTTTTATAATTTGATAACATAAATTATATAGTGATGTAAGTTGATCAAATACCAGACTTATTTGTATTCTGAAACAATTTTTATTATTTTAATTTGCAGTATAATTTCTTCTGATTGAAACTTGCAACAAATTTTCAGTAAAACTTTGGTTTTTTGTTTTCCATGTTTATATGAATTTTACTTCTGATACATGATTCTGCTTGTAACATTAGCCGGCAAAGATAGAGTGACTGATTTATGTTTTAAAAAGAAAAGAAAAAGACACATTGGATTAGCTTCTAATTTACTAAAGAATTTTTTTAATAGAAGACAAAAGGACTTCTATCAACAATATGTATAGGGTATATTTTACTTTATTAAAATTTTAAAAATCATAATTCTACATCATATGTAGGATGACTAGCTGGATAAATTACAGAAGAAAGTGTGCTTTTGCTTATTTTACATTTTTAGCAGTTTCGTGTTTATTCCATTGATACATATAAATTGTCAGTTTATGTTTAAAATTGTTTTTCTGGTACTGGGGATTGAACTTAGGGCCTTTGCACTGTGCTAAATTCTAGCTGACTTTCTGTGTTTCTCTCGTCTCATGTCCTCCCCTCCCCAGTCCCCTCTTCTCCACTCCCTCCTTCCCTTGGTTGCTCTCTTCCTTTCTTATTTTGAGATGGGGTCTAAGTTGCTCAGGCTGAGCTTGAATGTATTCTCCTCCTACCTCAGCCTCCCTGAGTGTTGTGATTGCAGGTGTGTGCCATCCTGCCTGGCTTGTTTTCTATAAGGATCCAAAGATGGATTGTTGTTTGCTTGTTGCTATTCTTCACTTATTTTTTGAAACAGGGTCTTGCAGTGTAGTCCAAGCTGGCCTCCATTTGTAATCCTTGTGGCTCAGCCTCCCAGTTTCAAGGATGACAGGTGAAGGGTGAATACCACCACACGTGGCATCTAATATTATACACTTTAGAAAACAGTGGTGTTATCCAATACTGATTGTTTTATAGTGCAAGCTCTCCTTTCATTAAAGGTTTTTAGTAACTTTTCCGAATAAACACGTCCTTTGTTTAACATGGTGCAAGAAGTAAAAATAAGAGCTTTGCTTCTTTACCTTTAAAATTAAAAAAGAAGGAGCAGTTTTCACACAATAAACCTGTTTGTTTTAGAAACTATTTTTTCTGTGTGTGGAACTTGAATGTCTTTTTAATGTGGGTATTAAATGCTAGAATGCCCTAGAGTAATGTATCAAAGGTATAGGGGCAACTTAATTTTGGTTAAATTCTTACCCCCAAACTGCAGCTTAGTGTGTGTACATACTTTCTTATAAACTGTTTCACTTCAAAACAGCACGAGAACTTTAATACTCTAAAGTTCATATATCTTATTTATGTTTGCTGGAATGGAAAAGAAAGGGATCTTTGTAGGCAGAGCTAGTATAAAAAAATTAAATAATAAAACCAAAATATTAACTGGGCCAAATGCCTAATCTCTTTTAAAACACACAATTAAAGAAAGAGTTGAAACATTCTTGGAGTTTTTTTATTTTCTTGAGTTTCTATAATATTCAGATGCTTCGACAATAATCGTGTGTGCCTTAAAATATGATCTTTTTTTACATGACCAATAATTCAGTGTTTTCTTAAATTTATTATATTTGTTACATCCTTAAGTTTACATAGTCTGTGAAAAGTATAAATTGTGTTAATACTGTAACTGCGTGGACAAGTTTTGCTGTAGCATGGTGCTAGTGTTAGTATCTCTGAATTATTAGGGGTTGGGGGTTGGGGAGAGTGGGATCTGAAAGTGGGTAAGGTACACTCAAGATTTGAGGTCTGAGGTAGACAGAATAGTTAGTATAAGGGCTTGAAGAAGGGGCCACCAGAGACTAGGATGAGATTGAGAATTGGGTAGCAAAGGAAAGAAGGAAGCTTGTTTCATGTCCTTCACCCTTCTACTCAGGTAAAAATTGAACAAACACTGGAGAGTATTTAGAAGGATCTTGATGTGGTTATACATTACCTTGATCATATCCTCTTCTTCTGCCTTTATTCTTGTTTCTCTTCTCCAGGTGATTCAGAGATTTTGTGATAGGCATGTACTAAAGGCCTGGTATGGAATAGAGGGATTTTGCTTCTCCCTTCCCTTTCTTTGGAGCTGCTATTTCCTTTCTCCTGTTTTCCCCACAATTAGACAAGACTGGGTCATTGAGAAAGGGGGCATTACATTTGAGGGGTGCCAGGTTAAGAAAGGAATGCTTGGAGGAATATCCTAGTTATTATGAAATATAGATCATTAATGGAAAAAAGAGGACAAATAAAGAGGAAGACAGTCATCAGTTATAGCAAAGAATTTTTATAAAGAGTGTCTGGGCAGGCTACTTAAAGCCTCTCTTCTAACCTAAGTTTTAAGTCAGTAATTGGTTCTTGAAAATAGTGGCATTTGGCTTGATGGAGGGACTAATTAATGTCATTAATTTGAGTAGTTATTTAAAAATTTTCACTCATGTATATGAAAAATTTCCTTTGATCAGTGAATTATTCTCGAGAACACTTTGTTTTGCCTTCTTTAAGCCATTTGTTTCCAAGGTACTTTAAAAGGAAAAAAAAATAACACGCACACTTAAATAACACGTGTTTTTGACTGTTTTGAGTGGGTTGCATTCAACAACGCACAGACTCAATCCTATTACATAAATATTTTTTCAATTAAAAACTGGATCTCTGGACCATGTACTAAGAAATGGTTGCTAAATACTGCAGCAGTTCACTCTGAAACTCCAATTTCATTTTTTTTCTATTGTATTTTAGCCTGTGCATTGACATTCTGTGAAATTTAGCATTTTAAAAAGCAATTCTTCCATTAATATGTGTGGACTTTAGTAACCCTAATATTTGTTAGATATTGAATTTATCCTTGTCCTTTGTAGATGAGGAAGCAAAACAATAAACAAAATGTCTGGAATAACAGCTACTTCTCAGTTGTTTTTCAAAAATATGCTAATATTTCCCCAACTGTGTTTTATGTAATTTTTAGTAATGCCAGATAAAGTTAAAAACTTGCTTTTTTTCAAGTGCAAATAGAGTATGTCATGTTAGTATTCTCAGGAGCTCCTTTTAAACCCAATTAGATATTTTAGTATGATTAGGAAATACCCTAAAGATTTTTCTTGCTATGTCAGAAAAGGCTAAATGACTCTTTATTACCAAATCATTCTTTCCCTTGTTATTCTCATCTCAAGGGAAATAATCCTTGAAGAATTCTGCCTTGTACGTTTGAAACTTGATTTACAATAATGAAGAACAAGTCTCAAAACAAACAAAAGCAGGAACTCTATCAGTAATCAAGCCTATGATATCTTTTTCAACAGTTTAACTTGGCCACATAAATTACCTGTGTTTTTCTTTCATGGAGAAGATTTGAGTTAAGAATCTGGCACATTTAATGTAGTGTGCTGCCAGTTCCTAGGAATACGTGTAGTCTCAGCATGAAAAATAATTGCAGATGATTCACCCACACCCTCAAGCAAAGTTGTGTATCATTGACTGCCTTTTTCTCTTGCCATGGTAGCTGGAGGGACAACTAATCAAATTAAAGAAAGATTGATATATTGATACAAAGCAGGCATTTTGTGAAATGTTTCTTATATAACTCATTTTATACCCTGAACCTTTCCTAATTTTATAATTGTTTAAGTCTAAACCAAGAGAAAGTACAGTAGTGTGTTACCTCAGAGGAAACATGAAAGCCACTAGTTAAGGGGTCTGTTCAACAACATTGTATGTGACATTCTGTGTCTTACAGTATCCATGGATGAGTAAGACAGTCATGTTCCTTGCCCTTAGGTAACTTATGTTAAAGCGCAGCTTTTGCCAAAACACTTTGTATGGTATTCTTTCTCATTCTACAAAGTGCGGCACCCGAGACATTTCAGTGGACAGAGCAGACACATAGCAGATGAGGAATGTGACAAGAAGTACATATTTTAAATAGGGTGGTCTTCTTCATTCAGGAAGGGACATCGGAGATACGAATCACCTGACATTTGGAAGGGGAAATTTTAGGTAAAAGAATCAACATAT
>RJWT010009213.1:0-25384 GCA_004365215.1 Cuniculus paca
TCCTGAGCACTCCAGTCCTGGGCTTTGATTGTTCTTAGCTTCTCCCTTTCATTTTGAGGTATAATCAGCCATCTTTCACATTTTACCAATCTCAGATTTCTAATCTGCCTTGAAGACTTATTATCAAGGTAGAAGCAATCATTTGTGCCTCTTTTCTGCTTTTGCTGTCACCTTGTCTTCTCCATCTATGACTCTTGGCCCTGCCTTGGCTAATGCCACCTGCATTTTCTAGCTCTCCCTACCAGTACCTCTTAGGTGCCACCTACCACCTTTCCCTAAAACCATTTCTTTCTCTAGCTGGTGGCACATGCCTGTAATCCCAGCACACTGAGAGGCTAAGGCAGAAGGATTAAAAATTCCAGGCCAGTCTGGACTACTTAGTAACTTACCAAAACCCTGTATCAAAGTAAAAATTAAAAGGTTTGGGGATGTAGATCAGTGCAAAGGCCATGGATTCAGTCCTCAGGACCATCCCCATACCTCCCCACCAAAAAAATTCTCTCACTTGTAGTAAAATTACTTGAATACCCCTCACCCTCACCATCAGTTTTAGGACCAGAAAATGTGCTGTCCTTTCTGCTAATGGGATTGGTGAGGAACTACCTGGTTAGTTGCTCACCCAGCCTTCTTGTGCATCATTTATTCAGCGCATACACACAACAGGACCATCACATTAGTGCCAGTGTAGAGTTTCTGCCCCTGTGCTGGACCTCACAGTTCATCCGTAGATCTGAGGATTCACGTTTTCTCCCATTCAGAGACATCACTCTTCCTGTCTAATTGGGTGGAAGCAGGAGTAAGGGTGTGTGGTAGGGATGGTAGAAAGAAACCAAGGCTCAGAGTGAAGAGGGGCAAACCCAAGTGTTGGTCCTGATTTGGCCACCAGTTGGCCCTTTTCCCCAACTGAAAACAGATGATAATGTGACCAGGCTACCAGTTACTCATCGTAACTGGCCTTTGTGATCGTAACAGGCCTTCAGCCTACACAGTATAACCTCAGCTTCTCAGTACACCTGTGAGGTGGGTTGGGTATCAGAGTTGGAAGACATTTCTTGATATGTGCTTTGAACTTTTTTTTTTCTTAATCACACAGAACAGCAGATTGGCTTGAGTGATTCTTTCTCAAAACATATTGCGAAGAGTGCAGGGTGCAAAAAGTATTCCATTCAGAAAAAGGTCTCAGTTAACTTTAGGTAACTCAGTGATCTGAGTTTCTAGGACATATTCTTTCATTCAGCACAACTTCCTCAACACCCAGGAGGCAATGCTCAGTTTAAGAGCACACATTAGGGAGCCAGACCAGCCAGGGTAGGTTGTAGCTGCACTTACCCTATGATGTTAGGCAAGCCCCTTCACTGCTTAATGTCTCGGGCTATCTCAGTATTTTCCTATATCTTTATATAAATATATAAAGCAAAACAAAAACGGCCTCACTGGATTTAAAAGAAAATTAGATGACTTAGTATAAATAAAGTACTCAAAATAGTCCCTAGAAACTTGGTAAGTGTTTTGCTTGTTGGTTATTATTGCTGTCATTGTTATCACTCTTATTGGGTCAGAGGATATAATGATGTGCAAAATACATACACATTCTAAGAAGTCAGAAGGAAAGCAAGTTAACTGTTCATTCAGTCTCCCATTCTCTTTTGTAGTTGTTACTTGATTTCAACCCACTGCCTACTCCCAGGAAACCACAGCTCCTGCAGACACCTTTTGGGAGTCTCAATTCAAGTAGCAGAGGGTGGCAGGGGGTTTGCACAAATTATAAGTCTGGTAAGCAAAACTCAGTGCCTGCAGAACAACTCCAGTGGCTGAAAGATTGTCCTGTTAGTTGGAAGGGTGACCACTGTCAGCCTGCCCACCTTGCCCATTCCAGGCCCCACCTGGAGAATGGTTTTCACTGGACCAGAGCAGGGTGAGGTCTCCACAAGCCTAGCAGCGACACAGAAAGACTGTACAACAGGCCCCACCAAATCCCAGAGCCTGGTTCATGTTCACAGAGGATACCAAGGCTTGCCCTTCCTGACACTAGCATGTTGAGAGTGTTTATGTATTGGGTGGGAGTGTTGTGGGGAGAGCAGATTTTAGCAAAGCTCTCACTGCCTTTCCTGTCATACCTTTGGTCAGAATGAGGCCTGACTTGAGAGCATCTGATAATACTGGACCTATTTCTAGCCAGAAGGACCACATGTTTTTGGGCCTGTGCATCCTCAGAAATGGCAGATCTGGACATGAGGAATTGCATGTGGGATGTGGTGCTTTCCCAGCACAGCCTTATGGTTTTTGCCAAAACATCCTAACTTGCAGAAATGTAGCCTCCACCATAATTCTGGTGTCTTAACACAGTCAAGTCTTGTTCCAGGTTTACAAACGTGGGCATCTGTCTTCCATTCACTCTGATTAAACAGGGACCAGATGAACTGTTAGTTATTAACTGGGTCTCTCATGAATATGATTTTACTACATCATAATATGGCTTGTCTGAAACAAACCTATTGGCCCTAATGAAAATTAGACATTTAATCACACTGCTGGCTTCCCTAGGGTAGCCTCAGGTCACAGGAAGGAGGATATCTTCTCATTCTCCAAAGTAGTCAAGATCCACAGTAGTCTGTTTTCAGCAGGCTCACAACTGGGGTCATTTATTTCAAAAGTGTCTTTCTGGTGCCTTGAACAAGGATCCTTTCCTGACCTTCGGGGTTCAGGGAGGAAGAGTGTCAGGCATTTGGCCTTTGTGGAATGTTCTAGATGCTGAAGAGGAACATACATCTGACATTTGCAGACCACCAGTGACCATCACATTTTGGTGTGGGGACTCCTCCTGCCTGGGTGCGCACCCTGGATCCTACACTTCTACACTGATTTTAGGCAATTCGTTGTTCCTCCATGTTTTTATTTGAAAAATAGGGCCAACTGTTCAAGAGCAGGTAAGCACTGGTGACTCATCCAACCCTGGCTTAACTACCACACACTCCTGTCACTGAGAAGAGGATGGGGGATGTGATGGGAAATACCCAATTGCCATTGGGGAATCAGAATGAGCCAGGAGCCGGCAGATACACGTTTCAGAAGTCCGTGTGGACTTGCTTGCAGAGGATTATAGTCTCTACCAGACATCATGAGCTTTGGGTCCAAACGGGTCTCTTCCTGAGATGTCCCCGATGCTGGGCAGGGACAGGCCTGAAAATAGCTTTTAGAGCAAGCACTTTGTTATTATGTTAATTATAACATAGTTCCAGTAAATGCCATTATAATGTAATGAGTGACAGAATGGGATCCAAGCCCCAAAATGAGAGGTGAATTTCAACCACACAATCTGATTATGTCAATGCTTTCGGGTGAGATACCCCAGTGGGCATTGCTCCACTGGACTGGGGTGGGGATTATCTGGAGATACTCACCAAGAAGTAGCATTTTCTCCCACCTACAGGTGTTTGCAGGTCTTAGGAGTGGACCTGGCCTGTCTAGACTCAGTGGACTCTCTCTGGGCCTGAGTGTTTGGAAGGTGTTGAGCTAGGACCACCAGAGACAGGATCACCTCCCTGACAGTCCCAGAGCCTGCCCCACCTTTCACTGACACTTGCTTCTAGAGCCCAGTGTGGTCAACTGGACCCTCATCCTGCTCCTGAGGAACAAGTCCTCAGGATTTGAGAGATTTTTTTGGCCACTCATTCTTATTTTGTCCTAAGGTGGGTCTTTTTTATGAGTGGCTAGTCTCATTCCTATAGTTAGCATATTTTGGGCTTTTTTTTTTTCTTCTTCTTCTTTTTTCTTTGAGAGCATAAGGATAAGCTACTTGCTGTGTTTTGGGGCCACTTGCCTTTGTCCTCTTATATTTTGGCTGGTATTGTTGACAGGAACATTCTTGAAAGGGAAATGGTCTTCAGGAGAGGTGAGCTGTTGTGTGCACTGTTGGATTTCTGGGACTTTGGGAATCTGTGATGTAATGTATGTTAAACCCCTTATTACAGAGGGAGGGGAGAGAGACAAGTTGGGGGAGGTGTGAGGTGTACAGTGTGGAGTAAGTGAGCAGGGAGGGAAGGCTTTTATGGGATGATTGTGGTGATGAGCAAGGCCCCACCCTTGTCCCATTTGCCAGTGCCCCTGCCAAGGTGGCTTGTGTCATCCAGCAGTCTGCGTCTGTGGGAGAATGAGAAAGAAGACATGAAAGGGGAGGGCTACCTGTGCTTGGTTTATGGGTGCTTTGCCCTGACAGCCACCCTCACAGTCATCTTCAGAGTCCTTATGCATCTGGGAGATGTCTGAGCTCTAATCCAGCATGTCTTCACCTTCAGGGACTGCTTTGTCCAGCTATGAGGGCCTTGGAATGAGGGCCTGGTCTGTCTGTCATATGTGGTGGTGACATGGTTACATTGATGTTCCAGAAAGGCCCCTCTTACCTTGGTACAGAGAGGGGAGGATGAGATGCTAAGCCAAGTGGCCAAGGCCTTTCATGATGTCGTACAGCTGGTACCTGACAAGGCCTAGCTGACTGAACCCTCGTCCCATCTTGTCATCTCTCTGGGGCCCCTCAGTGCCAATTAGAGTTTCAGTTCCTGTGTTCCCAAGGCCTCACTGAGGCACAGTTGAGAAGGAAAGGCACAGTGGCACTCTGTAATTGCCCTGGTTGGGTGGGTGCCCAGAGAACACACTCATGGATCCCTGGCTGATCCCTGGATGACAGCGCCTTACCTGCCTTCCCGCTCTCTTCACCTTAGGAGACACCTTCCTAGTGCATCATTGGTGTCAGGACCATGTGCTGGGAAGGGTCATTGATTTCTCTAACAGTTGTTTTCTGTAAAGCAGCCTTAGAAATCATACTCATTTTGCTGTCTTCTCTCTGGACCCTGGGTGAGCCTGGTTTTCCAAATATGACAAGATAGTGTCCTAACTCTGTATCTAGATTCCTGTTATGAGGTCAAATGCTGACACTAGATAAAAAGGCAGTGAAGTTGGGGATGCGCAGAAGCACATCCACGTTAGGAGTGTTTTCGTAGATCCTGACTAGTATTAGGACTGCAGCAAGCCTTCATTGGAAACTAGATGTGTGCAAGACCTCTGCAGGGTCTGTCTTGCCTCAGCTTCATGCCAGTGCTGAGAGTGAGCATCATGGATGAGGCTCATGAGCCACCCAGAGGTACCCAGCTTGGGCTGGCAGTGGCACCCAGGCATCTTGTTCCAAAATCGGGCCTCCTCCACAATCCTAGAGGGAGACTAGCTGGAGAAGCTGCCAAAATCAGCCACTTAGTTTTCCAGATTAGTAGTAATGACAGGGGTAGCCCAGGGTCATCACAAGCTGTGGCCTGGCAATCTCCCCCAGGACTGTTGACTACTGCATCTTTCCAGAAAAAGGGAGTAAGTTGCTAACATTTAAAAACAAGGATCTGCCAGCAAGGAGAGACTGAAGAGGCAAGCCAGGAGCAGTGTACAACCTGGCTTGGGCATGGATTTGAAACATGCCAAGAGGGACAGGCAAGTTTCTAAAAGAACTGGAGATACTAGAATGCTGGAGTTCAGATTTGTTGATACTAAAAAATGACTGTCATTATTTTTTTGGAAGGGATAACCCTTTGGATTAATTTTTAAAGGGTCTGTGTCTTTTAGAAATGCACACTGAAATCTTTCTGGATAGTGATGTAATAGCTGAGATTACTAGGCAGAGTGTAAACAGAAAGGTCAGAAATGAGACCAGACTGGCTGAGAATTGACCCTCATTGAAAGTAGGTAACAGGCACACAGGAGCTGGTTTTCCTGCTTGGTTGACTTGGTCTTGTTTTTGAAATTTTCACAGTGTGCTTGTATTTCATATAAAAACTCAGCTGTCTGGTTTTTCTGGAAAATTTGGAAGGTCTGGTGACTACCGAACCCTCCTGGATGCTGGAGTTCTGCAGGGGCCTGTTTGACTCTGGTGGCAGGTGTGTGTATGGCCACCAGAAGGGAAGGCCAAGAGGAACGCAGAAAATGGTGCCACGACGGATAGGGTCACTAAAGGAGAGTTGGTAGCTTGTGCTCTGGGAGCTCCTTCCCTGCTGGCCATTGCACTCTGGTGTGCTACTCCAGAACACCTCTGAGCTGGTGGCGCAGGCTGATCTGTGGAGCAGTGACATTCTGGGCTGTGGGGAACTGCCAGGATAATACGAGAGCATGGGCTTGTAGGCTGAGCAGAGGAGCCTCTACCACAGTCTGGCTAGTTCTACGATGTCCCTACCAGTTGATGATTCCATGCCAACACTGCCACACAGGCCCATGGTCCTAGCTGCCTTTGGAAAGGGATTATTGAAATCTTTTTCTGTTTAGCACATTTGTGACTTAGCTAAGCATCTCTTTCAATGACTAATAAAGCCCTAACAGCTTCTGCAACACCGCCATAGACCTGCGAGTGGCAGATGATTTGGATTCCTTCTCCACTGGGAAAGATTCAGAACTGCAGGTTTTAGAAGCTTTTAAAAGCTACTTGTTTGTGTGATGTTCATTGAACACAAGTTATTTTGCAAATAATGGTCTGCAGCTGCTTTAGAGAAATAAACTCACTCGTTCAGCCTGAGAATGTATCTGTCAATGGTGAAAAACCACAAACACATTCTATGAACTGGGTCATTTAATTAAACCAAATGATCTGCATTGTATGAAGGGACCATACACATACCACACTCTCTAAAAAGATCTATGAAGGGTCCCCAGAAACAAATAATCAGAATTTATCCTAGACAAGTCATTTCCTCTCTCCAGATCTGTTCTCTCATCTGGAACATGAGGCAGTAGAGCTAAGATTCTGGGAGTGATATCACTTTAGGTTGTCTGTTTTGGTCTAATCAGAATGCCCCCTTAGGGCTTTATCTATTGTTGTTTTCACATAAAAATGAGAAGGTAAGGTATTCCCATAGCCGGTACCTGTCAGAGTCTCATTAATCCACTCCTGCCTGAACTCACTGTCCAGCCCATGCTGACCTCCAGCTCTCAGATCTCCCACATCACCATCTTGCATGCTGGAATCACAGGCGGCTCCATCCTCATCTAGCTTTGCATTTGCTTTTAAAGTGGTTAGGAATCTGGAGTATGTGTGGCGAGGCCCAGGAAGAATCTAGAATTCTTTGGCCTTTTCAGGCAGAGGAGTCTGTGCTTAGAGGAGCTCTTCCACTTGTCAGCAGTGTGACCTTGGGCTGGGCCCTGAACGTCCTGAGCCCTTCTTCACTGGTCCAGGGGCCAGTGGTCTGTTACACAGTGAGCACCGTGAGCTGGTAGCTGTCATCGACCTCCCTGGACTGAGCTGAGCACACAGACACCCAGACTTTCCTGGGTCTTTAAGACAGGAGCTCTGAGTTTAGCAAGTCCAACCCAGCTACAAACAAAACCAGATCATACTTTTTGAAATTCACCTCCTTTTTTTTTACAAAACTTGTTTGCCCCTCATAAAAAGAACTCTGATGGATGTCAAGTTGAGCCCTGTGTTTCCAGCTTTTCCAGAGTGTGGGTTTATAGAATCATACACTTTCAGTGGCTGAAAGGAACTTAAGATGCAGCAGTTATTTCAGCATTGGGAAGCATAGCCTAAAATAGTTCGAAGCTGAATTTTAAGCCTCTTCTGGCCAGATCAAAGAAACCCAAACTTCTAAAAATACCAAATTAGCTTTTTAAGCACAGTTTCTATCTTTAGTTGAAAATGTGTACAGTGTATGTTTCTGGAACCTACTTAAATGCACCCATAGAAATTAGCATTTACCTTGAAAAATGAGACATTTGGCCTGCAGTAATAACTAAGTAACTCCTTCTGCCCTTGACCGTCCTCCAGCCAGTCAGGATTCCACAGTACAGACGGAGCCTCCTCCCTTTTCCTTCTGAATTGATCCCTGTCTTCTTGCTGGACTTAGTTGCAGTACAAAAGAAGTTACAACTTTGAAACCCCAACTTGAAAAGATGTGGGACAGAACTTTTTCCATGTCAGAACTTAAAATGGATATTCCTTCATGGGGGAGTGATCTGAAATGTTTGTATTTGGGTTTCAAATGTGCTATAGGATCCTGTGCATGCAGCAGATCGGCCTTTCTAATTGCAGTGCTTGTTAACATTCAAATGAGGCTTCACTCCCTAGCAATCTTTGAGTGACAGTTGCAGAAAGGGGCTCAAAATCTCATTGAGTGATGGAGGTGTGGGCAGCCTGGATAGAAAACTTGCAACAGATCATTCACAGAGAAGTTGTCAGACTTGACTTTGGGTACTTCCATGCCAGACACTTGTGAGACAGAGCTTCTTGCAGGGTACCCTGTGGGCTGCTCAGACCTCACCGAGCTGGGGCCGTGGGTGTCAGCAGAAACCACACTCCCAGGATTTCAGGGCCTAATCTGTAGGAGGGGATGTGATCTCTCTAGTCTGCTGCTGATCATCTTGCAACTTCGTGTTCCTGGTTGGGGCTGACTCTTGTGTCAGTTGACCTCCTTGGGATATAGTGATGCTGGAGCTAGCTGTCTGGGGATTCTGGGTGGGGTTTTTGCTAGTTTTGCCTATAGTGGAAGGAAGTGGAAGTAAGTAATTTATCCTAAGCACTAACTTTGTGCAAAGCACCAAGCTGAACCCAGTCACATCCTGTAACTAAATCCTCAAAACAGCCCAGGAAAGATACTGCCCCGGTCTCTATTTGAGGAAACTGAGGCACTAAGAAGTCCCTGGCTTGCCCAGACTTGTGCTGCCCCAAGAGATTGACTTAATTTTGAGTCTGGGTTTGTCTGACCCCAATGCTGTGGCTTTCCACTGTGCCATAGCTACCCTTTGATTTGCCGTGTTCTGCCAACTTCCAGAAAAGATGTCCAGTGGCTTGCCAAGACACAGCTGCCTTAAAATGACAAGCAAGGTAGCGAGGGCAGCAGTGGTGAGAAGAAAAATGAAGCGAGGGAAGGGCAAGTAGACCCAGAATTGGGCGGCTGTCCAAAGGGTATCCCTTTGTATGCATACTTGATAAAGTACGCAGAGTGATCTTGACAGAGCCTGCATACTCAAAGGTGAGACACAGGCTTGACTGTGAATTTCTCAGCAACCAATGCAAAGAGGGCTGTGACTCACATCATCCATGAGCCATAAACAGGGCGCTTGTTGGAGAGAATCATGGCTCTGTTGGTGTTGGTGGAAATTTTCCCCAAGATTCTCATAAAGACCACTCAGTCCCATTATTGGTTGCAAGTTTCTGCAATGTGTGTGTATCTTGTAGGTTGATAGAGGTAGCATTACAGTGATCTGAAAGAAGAAAGAGAACTGCAGGCCCAATATTGGGAATGTTCTTCTGTTTCTACAGAGAGGGAAGCGTCCATCTGGATTTATGGGGTGTGGGTGACACATTTTTATTTCAGGTACAAAGCAAATTGGTATATTAAGACCTGATCATTAGAACCAAGTCTCTGTCTTTTGGATCTATGTGGTTCCCTCTGAGTATATGCTTTTTTGGGACAGAGAGGCCTCTAAGAATTTCCAGTTAAGTTGAGAGGAGATCTGTTAGAGGGAGGATGGTGTCTCATGGAGCCCAGGCCTTGGTGAGAGGCCTTGAAGAGGGATCTGGTTCCATGAGGCACATTGACTTTCTGATTGGCTTTTGGCTTTTGCTTGGCCCAGCTGTTGCTGCTGTGATCACATGGCGGAGCATGCCCTTGCTATCTCCTGGAGGTTCATGTGCTTGCTTCAGCCACCAAGAGGGAGAGGACCTGGCTTCTTGAGCCTTGGTTCTAGTTCTGGTGTGTCAAGGGGGACTGTGGCCCAGTGCAGGTCTAAAGCCTCTGTTAACTCCCTGGGCACTGTCTACAGAGGTGTCAGTGAGTGTGAGGAGGGGCTTTAGGCTCACTGTGTGATGACCATGCGTACTACCCCTTCTCCATGTTCAGGGATGTAGCCCATGCCAGGGAGGCATAACCTTCTGTCGCCACTGCCCCAGACAGGGCTTTAACCATTACCTTAAGGTGCAAAACTTCAGATTTTATTGCTCCCCAGCCCAGCCAGTCTCTGCCTTCCAGTGTTCTATTCTAAAAGTGATACTTGGGTTTTAGAGATTGTTTTTCAGGCAGCTTGCACTTTCTGGTATGTTTCAGGAGAGAAAAACCAAGTCACTGCTCTTTATGTTTGTCCAGGCACGCAAGTCCATCTAGGCACACTTGAGGTTCAAGCAAACCTGGCCTGATTTCTCCCCTCTGGGATTTTCCTTGCAGCCTAAACTTGCCTCTCAGTGCTCGTCTCACAATGCCGTGGCCCTCTTGGTAACATTGACGCTCATCTCATGGCTCCATGACCCCAACTGGACTCATTTCCTTCTCATGTCATTTCCTCTCAACATGGTCCCAAGGAGGCAAGGATTCATCTTCTATCTCAATCCCTTTTTAGGAAACCTGTACCAGGGTGCAGTCTGTTGATAGAATTGAGGATTGGAGGGAATAAGTTGTAGTGTTGTTTTGATCACTTAAATTGCAGCTTGATGTACTTATAGAATTTACCCTTCATTAAGTGTTGACTCTTGCACCCAGGTCACCAGCACCCTAGGCAACCCTGCAAGTCATCTGAATTTGAGGGAATCTTAAAGGAAAGGGAGGGAGAACAACACTTAACTAGTTTTAGAGCTTGTGGTGCTTTGCATACTGTTCAGCTTGTACTAGATCTTCACTTTAAAAATTAGTAATCAGACCCCAAAAGGACAAATGATTGACAAATGCCACAGCTGCAAAGCCTGGAAGTCCCTATCCTAAAGGCTCCATTCAGCAAACTTTCATATAAACAAATGTTGAGTTTCATTCTCCCTATAATTTGTTGGAAAATGAAATACTGTACCTTATTAATATTTTCAAAAGTTCTTAGGAAATTGGAAGTATCGTGAAATGATGAATAGAGAAAAGAGAAACTAGGAAGTGAGCCCTTTTAATCCTAGCTTATGGGAAATTCTAATGAATAGAAAATCTAATTCAGGCAGCCTTGGGAAACATCACATGATAGGAGATGAAAGTCCACTAAATTGACATCTAATTCTATAATCTAAATATATATAAGTATATATATTTATTACAGGTTGACCTTTTCTGCTGGGCAGAGTATCACTGTAAAAAGTGCCTTTCATATGATAGAGAAGAGAGCAGCTTGCCTTGGTGACAGCTGAGAACGGAAGGGGCTTAGGCAAGAGGGGCATTCTCTTTGATTCCTTGTCTTTTATATCCTTCAGTTTTATAATAAGAATCCATGTGTGTATTAGATGTATAATAAACAAGTCAAAAGGATAGGAAGGAAGGCACCCTGTAGAATGGTTTTGGTGGAAATGCCATAGTGGTATGTGTACAAGGGAGGGGTTTGCTGGCCCAGAGGGTAGGTCCTGCTCTCCTTTGGCTGGTTCTGCCAGTGTGACATTACAAATGACTGCCTCAGTTGTCACCCCTAACCAGTGGGTGTGGATGCAGTCTCACTAGCTCAGAATAATGTCCATTGCTATAAATTGTCTTCTGATCCCTCGCCCCCAAATACTGCTTGAAGTTCATATTTCTTCAATCAACAATGATGCTGGCCATCTTCCAGTATGTTTCTTAGCCAACAGTATCTCTTGTGTAAAGTATTTTTTGATAGCTTTTGCCTCTTTTTCCTGGTGGATTGCTTGCTTTGTCTTACTGGTTCTTACATATTTTTTGAGAATATATTATTCTTTTTCTGTTACATATTGCAGATATCTTCCCAAAATCTACCATTTGTCTTATAGATATAAACATATCTTTTTAAGCTTTCTGATAGTAGTTGTAGAGTTTTTCATTTGGTTTCTGAATCCAACAGTAGTTTTGAGTATATGGTGTGAGGCATAGGAATCCCCCCGCCCATCGTGCCACCATAGCTAGCTAGCTAATTTCCCCAATGCAGTATTCTTTTAAATATTCTAAAAGAGAACAACAAAAAAAAAAACTGTCTCAGAGATATCAGAATGTGAACCCAAAATATGCCTAGGCAACCTTTTATTTAAAAACCTAGACAGGGAGCAAGAGTTTGAAGTGAATTTCTCCTAAAAGCCAAACCTTGTAGGCAAGATAGCCCAAGGGCTTTCCAGAGAGCTCTAATTGGATGTTTCTACCATCAGCCCTTCCTCTTTTCCTTTTTCGAGCAGCCATTAAAGTTCCAATGACTAGTGTGAACGTGGCAGCATTTTGGCATTTAGGAAGGTAGCATAATTGCACATATTGAAAAACTCTAAATTTACATCCGTTGATCTACTGTGTCTCATTATACTGGAGGTGTTAAAAATTGTACACGTCTCTCTGTACAATTGTCCTGCTCCATCACAATGCAGTGGGAATAAAAGTAATGCTAACCAACAGAGAATTATTTAAATCTGCCTTCATTCCATCTAGTTGATAGTGAAACCAGAATTTGAATATCTTTTCCTTTTCTGCTTTTTAAAATTTCTTTTATCTTTCTACTCCCAATGAAACCAGTCCGCAAGGATAGAGCCCCTTCCCACCCCTTTCCAAAACCTCACTATCTTTATACCTCTTGTCTCCATGCCTGCCATTGTTCTTTCTGCTCTGCTCAGTCTGTGAAAATGGTCTGGTTCAAGTGGAAGCTATCTGTTGAAGAAACATTATTGTAAAATAGACAAGAAATGCCTCTTCTAAGAACTAAGAATCTCAGGCTAAAATCTTGCCTTCCCAGCATGATTGTGTGCAGGGGCTGGTGGGTGGGTATGTGAAAGGCACAGCGCAGTTACCAGTGAGCTCTAACTTGGCTGCTCCCTCCTCAGAGCACAGTTAGTTCTCCTGAGTGCCAGGCTCTCTGAGTGTACCCACTGAGGCTGGCCCTGTCCCAGCGCAGCCTCTGCTGTTGGCTGCCCACAAGTCCTAAAGTCCTGTTCTTCAGTGTCTTTAGATTGTCCCCAGGGGACCTCAGCTACTCTGATTCCTTCTGCCTGCATCCCCATCTACTCTGGCTTTAAAAACCCTCCAGAGAAAGATGGCATCTGTAAGCAAGGTTAACCTGCTGTATGCAGCATCTGTACTTCAAAAGGTACCTCAAACTTGACACAGCTTCACAAGAGAAACACTGATTTCCCCACCACCGCCAAGGGCCTCCATCACCCCAGGAAATGATGTCACCACCCACAGGCCACTGAGGCTAACCCCCTCCAACACACACATACACAGAGACATGCCACCAGCAAGCTGTCCTACTCCTGGACACACCCCAGTCCTGTTCTCTATCCACTGTACTGCTGCCACAGGGTCTAGCCTAAGTGATTGACTCTACCATGCTTGCATGCTCAGCATCTCTCCTCACTCAGTGACTTCAGTTTTTTCCTTTTCTTTTTCATGATACTGGAGATTGAACCTAGGACCTATGCACTGAGCTACATTCCTGACACCCCCCCCCCCCTTGGAGATAGGGTCACTTTATGTAGTTCAGGTTGACCTTGAACTCACAGTGATCCTCCTGCATCAACCTCCCTAGTGCTGGGATTACAGGTATGCGTCACCATGCCCAGCTACCTTTTTATTTTTTATTTTGAAACAGGTTCTTACTAAGCCACAAAGTTGTCCAGGCTGGGCTCAGACTTGTGATCCTCCTGTCTCAACCTTGTAGGGTGCTCAGGTTTGTTCTTGTTTGTTTGTTTTTTAACTAATGCAGTTCCAATCCTATCAAAGACCTCCCCGTGCCTTTGATCTCCCCATGCATGACCTGGGTTTTCCAGGGCCCATACCATCCTCACTCACTGAATGACAGCTGCTCCAGCTCCGCCACCATTGTTTGAACTTACCCAGCTAGCCCTGTCTTTACTCTGCCCTGTGATTCCTTCTGCCTGCATCCCCATCTACTTCTATTACACATGGTCTACTTTATAGTGTCTGTCTGTCTGTCTGTCTGTCTGTCTGTCATCTTATGGGAATGTCAGTGCAACAAGTATAGGGATCCTTTTTAGTCATTTCATAGCATCCCTCTGGCCCCTAGCATGGAGCCTTGGGTATGAATGGCACTCAGTAGGTATCTGCTGACTGGGTGGTTACTGTGTGAGCAGCGTACCAAACAGTGTCACAGTTAACAAAGGGCTACCTGATTTTTCCACCTGCTCCCCACCTTGCCCAAGAAGGCACATGGGTGAGGCACAGGACTCCTGGACTAGCCATATAGATGCAAGCTTGTAGGGAACATTTTTGCTATTAGGAGTATTCCAGGAGGTGACTGGAGGGAGACTAACATTATCCTGGGGCTAGGAAATGGATTTAGGCTAGAAGAGAAGCTCCTTAGGGTCTAAGAGGCACCTGGACAGAAGAGAGGCCTCCTTGGGATCATGGGAGACCCTGGACCTCTTACCTGCAACAGGTCACCACACACAAACAGGTGGAGGAGCCATGTTTGAATTTTGTGCAGCTTAAAAGTTTGACTTTTTGACAAAACCCCCAATTAATAAAATAACATGAAAGACTGATGTTATTAGATGTTGAGTGGCAGCTGCAATTAGATAAACCATATAATTCATTATCAGTGTAATACTATAAATCACACATTGTATTGAAGGAATCCCTTCTAGGGTCTTCCTCATAGATATAACAGTAACACAAAAAACAAGCCAAAGGGAGGGACAGTGGGATTGACTGCCTGCGGCCCTTGAGCAGTCTGAGTTTGGGAATGAGAGCCCTCTTCCTGCTGCTCAGGTTTTGGTTTTTTCCATCACTCTCTTCACAAGTATTTTGTGTGGACTACCTGCAGGCCCGTTGCAGGGCCAAGGGTGATCAGGGAGTTGTCAGGCAGAAGGGTTCTCATGTACCCCTAAGCTAAGGAGGCAGGGCCTGACTGCATTGTGGCTGACAGAGGGCTGCCCAGAGCAGGAATGTTGGCTCTCTGGAGCAAGATTTTACAGAAGAATCTTTATGTTAACAAATCAGACCAGGTCCCTACCTGGCATTTGAGTGGAAAATGACAGTACAGTCAGATCTCCATATCCATGAATTCTATATCCAATTATTGATCCAACTCCTAGATCAACAGTATTAAAAGAAATTGCATCTGTACTGAATATGTGCAAACACTTTTTCCCATATTACTCCTTACACTCTACAGTCCCAGCAACTCTGTACATAGCACTTACCTTGTGTTAGGTGTTGTAAGTCATCTAGAGATGATTTAAAGTCTACAGAAGGATATGCTTGGAGTTTATGCAAATACTACAGCATTTTATTTAAAGGGCATGAGCATCTACAGAGTTTGGTGTCAGCATGGCGGGTGTGTCTTGAAACCAAGAGACAACTGCAGAAAATGTGTGGCAGGTTCATTCCCAAGCAGTGCCTAGAAACAAATTTGTCCCTAATTCAGGTCCAGTGAGGAGTTGCTGCAGGGGTAAGAGCCTCAGTCAGCTCCTGATGCTTATATTCTTCACCCTAATCAGTCCCTCCATGTCTCTGTGTCCTAGCCTGAAGAGGGGGTCCCCTCAGGTCCCAGAAAGCAGGCACTAGCCCCCTGGGTCTGCTTGGACTCATCAGTCCCCAGTGTCCTTAGAACTTTCTCCAAAGACAGCATATCCACCATTTCACTCCACACTGTCTCGAGTTCAGACTTTGCATTCAGTATCCTATAGGTTTGGTTTTCTTTAGTGACTGGGTTACACACTCTGTCACTTGGGCATTTCAGGATTCAGTGCAGTGTTAGCCAGGTTTGGCATCGGGAGCTGCAGATGCCTCCTTTTTGACATGGTAGCTGAGCAAGGATAGATCCCCTCTTCTCTTCATGAATCCGAATTCAGTAATACATCTTTGTCTCCTGTCCCAAATATACTGTCCTTCTTACCTTGCTGGGTTTTTGCCACATCACTTTCCATCCCCTAACACTGCTTCCCATCTGTAGATTCCTTTATTATGTATCCTTTCCCTTTGGGAAGTAGATACTCTGAATGCAAAAATTTGTTTCTTTTTTTTCTTTTGTGTGTGAAGTAGTGACTGGCACATAGCAGGAACTGAAAGGTTTATGTAATAGATGATGAAGATGAGTTCCAAGCACGAAATGTGGCCTGGGCCACATGAAATAGCCTACTAGGTGACCAAACATTGGTGGTGAGCCATTTCCGGGGAAGGGAGCAGTTATTCTGCCTTTCAGATAGATGTTTATTAGAATTACAGTCAAAGAATTTGAATAGTGAGTGCAAATACCAGAGATTCTGAAGTTTCTAACAAAACCAGGGAGGTTTGTTTTACTTCATTGCAGAAGCAGGAAGAAAAGTTAGCATTGTTTTGTTTTGTTTTGGTTTGGTTTTTGTATTCGCCAGGGTGGCCTGAAATAAGAAAGAAGCTAAAGAAAAGCAAACCCATGAGGTTGTTCAAGTATATCTTAGCGGGTATTTTCTTGCCTCTTGATTGCTAGAGTTCCTCTCTACCTGCATTTCTGGCTAAAAAGTAAAAGTGTGGTTCTGGTCAATAATACACCAATAATAAAAAGCCTTTAGTCCTTCATGTGCTCTCTCACTCCTCATGGTTGTGAGAGTTGACAGTTTCCCAGTGAGCAGAAAGACTGGGTGTACTCTGACTGCCTCTTTTTGCGTCACTGAAGCGTCATGGCCTAGTGGAGGACACTGGGAGCAGAGATCAGCAGCCCTATCAAAGTCGCATAGTGTCTTGAGCTTCCTCACCTGCCCAGCAGGAACATTCGTGACCCCATCCCTGGACGGTGACAGGAAATCCACAGAGGTGTGGGCTAGGTTTTTTGTAGAAGGCAGCATGCTGCACCCAGATAAAGCACTTGTCAACCAGTGTGTTCATTCACTGGGTCAGCAGTTACTGACAGCCCCCCTTAACAGGGAAGAACATCACAGAGCCACTAACAATGACAATCATGAATACTCATCAGAAGCCTGAAGATGTTTGCATTGTTGGTGTGAGGTCAAGGACTGTGTGACCAAAAGAAAACAGCTCTGTGAAGGATGTGGGATGATAGGAGGTGTTTTCGATAGAAAAATCCTTCTTAAGTGTTGTTATATTTGTCTTTCTTTAAGCTGTTATTCTTTGGGTGACAACCTCTGTCCTAGAAATTAAACCTTGGAAAAGAAAGGGATAAAAAGCAAATGTTTAGGCACCTTCCCAGCATTGGAACAAATGTCTGTGATAATCAACTTAGAGGAAAGGTTTATTTTGGCTCACCGTCTCAGAGTTTCCAGTCCACAACTAGTGGCTCCAGGCCAACGACAGGGCAGCACACCGTGGTGGGAGCTTACGGTGAGGAAAACTGTTCACCTCATAGCCAGAAAGAGAAAAGGAAGAGACTTTAATCCCCCTTGTCTGCTTCAAGGCCCCCTTAACACACACACATATTGTACCTACCTCATAAAGGTCCCAGCACCTCCCAATAATGCCAAGCTGGGGACCAAACCCATAACACGTGGAACTTTGGGGACATTCAAGCCATAGTAACAAGTATTTACATGACCCAAGTGCAGTGTCCTCCCCCTGGAACCTTTTTGACGCTCCCATCCACTTGTCAGCCCTGCTGGGGTGGGAGGGTAAGAAGCTATGTCCTTTTCCTCTCTACCATCCACCCTGTGAAGCCCTGGGTCTGCTTCATGTGATTGTGGTGAACCGTTATTTATGTACTAGTCATAGCCATCAGAGTTTAAGGTATTGGATGTGGGCCGTGCATCTTTCTTTTTTTTCAAGTCCTTTTTGACTGGCACATAGTTATACCTCGTACAAAGTGGCAAGTAGGGGATTTTCCTTTCCAGTCCTCTTCCTAATCTATGAACTTTACTCACCCTGAAGCATAGTTGTGAAACTAGGCATATAAAAACCCCTGCCTAGCACCTGTAACTCCTGCACCCTGGAAGGCTGAGGCAAGAGGATCGCAAGTTCAAGCCCAGTCTGGATAACTTGGCAACTTAGTGAGACCCTGTCTCAGACAAAGAAACAGCAACAAAAAAAACAAAAACAAAAACAAAAACAAAAAACAGGCTCAGGAATGTAGCTCAGTGTGAAAGTCCTAGATTCAGTTCCCATTGAAAAGGGGAGGGGGTGCCTGTGTCCTAGTACACAGAGGGCACTATAAATGCACTCTTCCACAGTTTCATTTTCTCATGCTTAGGTTGTTCTGTGAAATTTTAAAAAAAAAAGCTATTGCTGAAAACAAGAACCTGCCCTACACTGTCAGGCTGTTCTGAAGGTCGCATTTCCCCCTGGAGCTGTACTTCCCAAATGACATCCCTTTGGCACAGGCCCAAGCAAGCTTCAGTGAGGTAGCTTCAGCCTGGGAAAGCTAGATGTCAGTGAAAAATGCTGGAGGTGGTTGGCATCTGCAGAACCTGCTCATAAAACCAGCATGTTCTCTGTCCAAGATGATTGCTGTTAAAAATAAAGCAAACATGCAAGATGAAACCTATTTGAATATGAAGACGCCACAAACAGTCTCCTAAGGTATTAAGATCACATTAATCTTAATTTTATTATATATTAAAGTTTCTAACTTTTCAAATAATGCCATTTTCGTTGTTTTAGAGCTTCTGAGAATTATAGAGCTATTTGGTGTGGCTGTCAGGCAAGGACTCCTGCCATTTATTGGAGCCCTGGTTTTATTTAATAGCCAGATGAATGGAACAGTTAATAAAAGAAATATTGCTTTATTCCCTGACATTTATGTCCTTGGTTTCCAATAAAGAATTGAAATTATGAATAGTTGATGGTTTAAATTGATGTTTTATGTTGAACGCTAGCTATAATTTGCCCTCTGAGGATTGTAATACCAAGAAACAGATGGTTTTTCACAGTAACAAATTGCTATGTGTATACAGTCTATAGTCTTGGCTTTCAGATATGTTCACCTTCAGTTCTGAGCTGACCCACTGCTGCCAGACCAGAGGAAGATGCAGCCCCTCTGGGAAGGGGCTTCCTGCTGGGGCGGGGGGCAGGGAGGGGATTCTCAGGGGTCCAGTTGTGGTGAGGTCGAAAGTGGAGAGGTGTGGCCATGTGGCTAGGCTGAGCCTCTCAAGCAGCCAGTACCTGCATGGAGCTCCAGTGTCAGGAACTGGGGCCAAGGAAGTGTTCTGTTCAAGGTCACGGTGGCATCTGTGGGGCTGGCATGGCGCTCTGCATACCTCATGTCTTCCCAGAACAGTAAGGGATGCAATGGAGACACGTCACTATGTTTTGCAGGTGCACTGCAGCAGAAAGCTTAAGAGTTTGAGTTTGGGACAAGCCAGGTGGCAGGGTTCCCTGAATTTCCCTGTCTGGGTTTCCTCACCCGTAAAACATGAAAGGGGGCAGAGGCTGCCTCCTCGTTAAGAGGATTGAGTGAGATAGTCCCCGTTAAACAACATGCAGCATGGGCTGGGTCCGGGCTCTGTCCAGTATGTCACGCGGGGGTGCTCAGAAAGTGCAAAGCACATGGATGAGCCTCTATTGCTAACATTACAAAGATTTCCTTGTTGTTCCCAGGGAGTTCCCCTGGGGGCTCTCTAAACAGCAGTGCATTGAGGTTGCAGAAATCTTTCCAGAACCTTTTAAAGAGGCAGGGCTTCTCTGGCACCTATAATGGGGACCACCCGAAGGTGTCTCTATTGGGTTGGCCCCCCTCCTGCCTGCAGGGATGGGCTGAGCCAGGAGTTGATATACTGGTGATATCGCATGCCCGCACAAAGGATCCCTGGCAGATGACTGAGGGATGACACAGAGGCAGGACATGGTGGGCCTGGTTTGAAGGTGCACTTTTCACAAGTGACAATGGAGACAGAGTTGGTGGTGATGCACAGATGTTAGGTCTTAGTATTTTTGTGACATTTCATCAGTGGAGTTGGGCAGTTCTTTCTTCTGTAAGATGAGTGTTGAATCTAGTGTGTCTCCAATTCTTTTGTGAACCAAAAGTTTGTTTGCAAGACATTTAAGAGTATAAAATTCTTTTATATAAGGATAGAAAGTATTATAGCAGTGCACCTCCTAAGCCAGATGATGTGTATGTCTGGAATCCCAGCACTCTGGGAAGCTAAGGCAGGAGGCTCCCAAGTTTGAGCTCAGCCTGGGCAATTTACTGACTTATTGAGGCCCAGTCTTAGAATGACAGAGGCCTGGGGATGTAGCTTAATGCACAGACTAGGTTCAATCCCCAGTACCAGAGAAAGAGACAGAGACAGACAGAGACAGAGACAGAGACAGAGACAGAGGTGGACACACAGAGAAAAAAACGAGAATATAAAGTGAGTTCTTAGCACACTAAAACACCTGTGAATCTCCTGACTCATCTGGAAGAGAACCGGCAGCCTCTCCCAATGCCTGGCACATGCTGTTCTGAATCCTTTCCTTAGTCTGCCAAAGAGAAGCATGGATGAGGCCCTTGCCCAGGCCCATCCTAGCTGCCACACTTCTGCTCTTGCTGGCATCATATGTCTCTGTAAGGGATCCTGGGATGAGCTCTGAGCCCAGCATTCGTGGGCCACTTGTCCCTGGAGCCTGCCTTCATCCTGACTTCCAGCACTAGCACAGATCCCACTGCTAACTGGTTGCTGATTAGCACTCAGAGGAAGCTGACCAGAGGGTCACTAGAAGAAGCCAGCTGACTCTGGAGCCTTTCCCATCAGTAGGGAGGCCACCGAATTAGAATAGTCCTTCTCCAGCCCTGGTAGATTTGTCAGGGGTCAGCCTTTGAGCCTTCAGTGTCTGCCTGTGGCCTTGAGGACAAGCCCGTTCCTTCCTGGGAGCCATGGTGACCTGACCTGACCCTGTGTCCTGCCTTCCTGACCTCCAAAAAATTCTTTAGTCTCTGAGCTTCCCCTGTACCCACCCTGTGCCCACCGTCCGTGCCTGCAGTGTGCTTCCTTCATTCTTGAGTATCATGGAGCCCTGGCTCCCTCCAAGCTACAGGTACCTTTTCTCAAAATACTGCATCCATGGATGAGGTCCATGTCAGGTGTCCAGTGCACACACACCTCCTTTATTTTTCCAGTTCTGGGGATAGAACCCAGGGGCTCACATGTGCTAGGCAGATGCTGGCTGCCACTAAGACGCACTCCCGGCCCACACCTCATCTTAACTCAGCGCTTAGCCCCATTGTAGCCAGCCAGGGTGTAATGGGTGTGTGCACAAGTGTTCGTGGAAGCCGTGCTGGTAGGCCGAGACGGGGCTCTTCATCCTGCTCCTGAAGTACTGGAGCAGCTGGAGAGGTCCACATTGGTATCGCTCAGTAGGGCTCAGATACTACTTCTTCGTGAGCATGAAAGATATGGGGGCCCCAGGAACAATGCTCATTTTGAAATCTGTTACAGATTAGTCATGTCTTAAAGTTTAGTTTTTTTTTTAATTAAGAAGAAACTTGTTTGCTAAATTGACTGTTGGGGGCTTGACATGACAGTGGAGACCTTTAAAAGCCCATTGGCTCCATGACCACACAGAGCATTGCACATTTGTCTTCTGTGGAAGTAAGGGCAGGGACGGTGTCTTCTGTGGTGTCCTGGCACTATAGACACATCAGTGACCTCAGGCACTGGAGGGTTGTATCAGGGACAGTGGAGTACTGGTCTGACTGAGAACAGCAAATTACTGGAATTTCTCTGGCTCCATATTACTCCTTACACAGATTAAAAACAAGTACGTGCTACAGTTTACCCTTGGAATAAGCCTCAGCGAGCTATTGACAGCAAAAGACAAGGTAAAAAAAAGGTCACAGCGTTGGACCTTTTGTGGAGGAAGCTGTCCTCAGTATATCAGCCCTGGTACCTGTCTGCAGATAAATGTTTGCAGCTCCTGTCAGCCCACTTTGGGGCCGGAGCAGCAGATGAAAAACCTGGGCTGAACCCAAAGTGCTCAGCCTGCTGTGAAAGTGCCACGCTTATGTATGTTGCCCACACTTAGGTGACTGTGAACTTCGCTGAAAAGCTACCTTCGGTGGTGTCTCTTGCCAGCTCCTCCTGTGTACCTCAGCCTCTTCTCCAGCCCTCAGGTTCCTGTTTGGCTCTTTTCCTTTGTTCCCAGTCCTACAGCCCTAGCGGGCTCCTCATCTTTTGGCCTCTCCTGCTGCTCCCTAGTGACCTCTTGGATGCCAGGACATAGCCTGGCCCATCCTCTCTGTTATCAGTGTCCTCAGGAATCTTCCCAGCTTCCAGGACATTTGGTATGAAGCCTCCACACCTGGACTCGGACTCCCAGGTTCCTTACAACAGGGCCCCACACCCTAGTACCAGGTAGGTGCTGTGGGCACCTGTGGTCAGAACACACTGCCCACTGGAAGCCAGACTTCCTCATGCTAGGCTTTGGCACTTGCTCATCTTCCTCCTCTTTCTGCCATCAGCCCCTAGTGGCTTTCGAGGCTCAGGTTAGGCCCTTGATTTGCTCCCCCTACCCCTACTCCCATGCTGGTAACTGTCCTGCCTCACCACAGGGCACACAAACCCATCTCCAACTACAGAACTAGCTGCAGGTAGTATGCAATTCCATGCACTGTCCCCACTGGCACCTCTGTTGAACCTTGACTACACTGATCAGTGATGACCACTAAACAATAGAAGCAGAAACGGAGGGCTTTACGCCCGCATTTTCTCATCTCACTTTCTAGCATCCAGGGGTTTTGGGGGACTGTAAGAAAAGTCTCCCAGCTCCCAGTGAAGGTCTCAGAGTTGGAGTTTGGACTCCTTCTGGAGCTTTTCACTGTGGTGCTATGCTGTATTGACAGTAACTAAAGGTCTTAGCATTTAAGGGCTCAAAGGCACTTTGGCTATCGCGAAGCTCAGCCCTGTGGTTTGATGGGAGCTGAGACAGGCAAGGTGCACACCCACATTCTTGCAAGGAAATAGGGCAGAGTTGGAGGACAAACAGGGGTGTGCTGACTCCCATCAGTGCACCCAATTCCCTCTAGTCAGTCCACCTGTTCGGGTTTGTGCCCTATACTCCATGGTTCCCATGGCCCAGACCAGGTGTATGTGGGGGCCAGTATAAAGGCACATGCTAATGTCACCGAATAGCCTGATAAAAGATGCTTGAAATGCAGTATCCTTTATCACATGCTTTGTGGGGTTGTAATGCTTATGTGGGTGCTTCATGTGCTCTGTGGAGTGACTTTAAATGAAGTGGTGGCCTCACTACATGGGAGACAAAACGTGACTAGAAGAGGCAGCAAGGCAGCGTCTGCATTTCAGGTTCCTGCGACCTCAGTCCTGCAGTACATCCAGGAATGAAGACAAAGGAACCTAAGTTCTGCTGTGCGTAGATTCCAGCTAACAGGTTCCTGGGCTCTTTTTCTTTCCTTAAATAGTGGTGTTCAACCGAAAGGTTTTGTATTAGAATCACGCTTGCATGCAAATAAGAGCCAGTGGGGTACACAGCGAAGATGATCTCGAGCCTAGGCCATGTAAGTACTGTTGCTGTTAAACATGAGTATCAAGAACCAGGATTTGACCGGGTAGAGTGGCGTGTGCCTTAATCCCAGCACTCAGGAGACCAAGGCAGGAGGATCACTGTGAATTCAAGGCCAGCCTAAACTACATGAGACGTTATTGCAAAAAACAAAACAAAACAAAACAAAACAAAAAAACAAACCAGGATTCCCTACAGTCCCTTCTACAGCCAAGCAGTTCCACTTGGTTGTATTGCTTCTGTGTGGCACCTGGCAGGGTCACAGTGCCTTGGTGGTAAAGTGTCCAGGAACAGTGTGGCCAGCTAATAGGATGAAGACTGCAGGCAGGAGGGCTTTAAAATTCTTTCCCTCTCCAATATGTGTTTTATCTTCACTGAGTCAATACTGTATAAACCTCCCCAAGATGTGAGCCAGTGCCTTGGATACAGGTGGCTTTTCAGATCACCCGGATGCAGCTGATCCTCACCCTCAGTTTCAGGAGGAAGCATTTCTGCTGTGTGCCCCATGGGACACAGGACCTCTAGTTCCACTTCATTAAAAACACAGCACAAAAGATAAAGGTTGTCAAACATGGACACCATTTGAAATAAAATGTTGTGTGTTCTCTGCGACCATCATGGGTAGGTGGTTGAAATGTTCTGGAATTCCAGCTAGAATGTTGTACCTCAGAGAAAGTAGGGTACAGAGAAGACTTCTGTGTCTTTATAGAATTCAAGTGAAAATCTGAAGTTTTTTTGGATCAGATTTTATTAGAATTTATAGGTATGGAGTCAATCTATTACATTTTTTATTTCAGTTATTTCTGTTTCTTTTTAACATGCTAGTTATTCCAGACTTGGTAGCCTGGGTCAAGTGGTGGAGGTCACTTGTGGTTGTGGCCTATGTGGGTGTTAGAAGGTCAACTGGAAAGAGACCTGAAGGCTAGTGCCTCTAGCCAGAGCTTTCCTGCAGTTCTTTGAAGCTAGGAAGAAGCGGGGAGGGCAACTGTTTAAACCCATTCCAGTTGCTTTCAGCCAGGGCCACCCTGACTCTATCTGTTCCGTAGTATTGCTCATCCATGTGAAGTTTCATTTGAAAGTGGTCTTCCACAACTGAAAATACTGAGAAAAGTTTGAAAAGCACTACCTTAAGCTGAATGTGGTGTTGCATATCCATGATCCCAGCACTCTGAAAGGGAGAGGCAGGAGGACCACAGGATAAAACCCAGCCTGGACAACTTCATGACTTCGCAAAACCCTGCTTCAAAATAAAAAGGGGCAAGGATGTAACTCAGTGTGAAAACCCCGGGTTATATCACTGGCACCAAAAAACAAACAAACAAAAAACGAAGAGGAGGAAGAAAGGCACTATCTTAAACTTAAACCTCTTTTTTTTTTTTGATCTGGGAAATAGACCCACACTCTCTTTACCACGTACCTGCCCAGAGCTGGTTGAGTTCTCAGAGGGCTAGATGCTCAGTGTCCAGCAAGGGGACTTCAGTTTATGTTTGCCCAGGAGGTGACATTGAATTAGTAGATCTCATTTTAGCTGGGTGTGGAGATGAACTCAGATGTGCGTGAACAAGATGTGACTATCATGGTTGTTTCTGCAAGATGATACACCAAACTGTTCACAGGGGCTAAATTTGGGGTATGGGTCTTGAGCATCTGCAGATTTTGTTATCTTCAGGGGTCCTGAAACCACCCCGTCCAGTACTGAGAGACACCTGTACTTCCGTTGGCAATAGAAAATAACAAACATGTAATACTTACAGTCTTTAGATCTGGCCCCCAAGTCCCTGACTCACTTTGCCAGTGTGGCCAGCTCTGGGGTGAATGGCTAAATGGCCTGGGGAAGAGAGTTTAACCTTTCTGAACTTCAACTTGTACTTTATAAAAAGAAGGGCTTGGTATTGAGTTCTTACCTGTCTGACATTCTCTGATTTGTCTTCAGTGGTAGGTCTCAAGTGGGCACTTGGGACAAGATAGGATGATACGGGTAGCTTATGGGAAGGACAGAATTCTGGATTCTGTAGGGTGGCTCTGAGGACCCCAGGGAGCCCTCCATTCCTATTGATTGAATAGTGCTTCAGAGAACTGCCAATGTG